>CAUYRH010172522.1:0-87088 GCA_963574655.1 Perodicticus potto | reverse complement strand
AGAAAATATCATGAATGTTATATTAATCAGGTTGATAAAAATATCTCCGATTGTATGGGAAGCCCGCACACTGTACTCCAAGACTGAATTATTGTACACAGTTATGACTCAATAAAAAATAATTTAAAAAAAAAAAAGAAAGAGCAAGAAGCAACCATTAAGCACGTGATGTGATCCTAGTACATGGGCCCCCACGCCTGCTGTGTTATGCTTCAATATAAGGCCACGGCAGAGGTTATGAGGGGCTCTCTCTGGAGACGTGGGAAGCCTACCTCTTGCAGGTATGTACCTTTAATCTGTGTCCCGGCTGTTTTGTTCCTGCAGTGACGGGGTGCCACAGCAGGCCTCGACATTTCATATATTACTATTCTTATTTTAACTTACATTTATGTGCATGTTTTTTGGATAAAGGGTAGTATCCTCTTCTCACTTAATTTTACACTGTTTTTTTTTTTCTGGATATTATTAGAAGAACTAGTAGAGATATATTCTTTATTCCATTTTATAGCTGCTTGTTATTCCATGTGATGGCTGTGCCATAAACACCTAACCATTCTCCTCTGAATGGACTTTCACTCTGTTTTAAATATGTGGATATTATTAACATTACAATAAATGACCTTGAACATGCATCTTTTTCTAGTATTGCCAGTGTGTATTTGGGTGGATTTCCAGAAGGGACATTGCTGGAATTAATGAATTAGTACATATTTAATTGTATTCTTTTGTTTTTTGATATTTAATATTGAGTTCGTAGCTATGTATTTGATTTTTATTTTTACTATTTTAAATCAATATAATATCAAAAATTTTTGTTTGTCTCTATTCATAAAGGGTATTGACCATGTATTAATTTTATAAACCTCTTCTACATTCTCTTTGTTAGCTTAGTAGTATTTTAGCAGTATTTGTGAGCTGCTCTCATGGTCCATAGGGACATTAATACACTCCTAAATACATTCCTTGTTCTTTTTTCCAACAATACCTTTATATAGAACTCAACTGCAATCTTTTTCTGCATCCTCCGTTTAGGTGATAGGAGTTGCTTTGCACTTTTAACAGGAATTGGAAATTAGAATTGCTTTCCTAGCTTCAGGGATTTAGCACTTCCTTGTAAATTGTTTTCAAAAAGTGATAAAAAAAAAAAAAAACTTAGCACTCTGATATTTGCCTTCTTTGTATAATTCCCCGGCCTTTTATATGTTCTGTCTCCCTTCTTTGTCCTGTTTTCCCTGTCCTGTTCAATTTAGATTATAATCATAACAATAACTCTACAAGGCAGGAGTTTGTCCTCATAGGAAGCTTTCACTTGCCAGCTTCATGAATTTACAATCCCAAGTCAGGGGTTGATCTCTCCAAACTGCTGGTGCTACTTTTCAATACCCATAACTGGAAATTGCAGAATCCTACCAATGTTAGTTGCTGTTCTCAGATTATGCCACATCTTTTTCAGTGAGAACCTGTCTGATACTCTGATATTCTCCATTTCAGAATTCTGCTGCTGGCTATCTGATTCCTGTAGCAAAATGTTTGATGCAAAATAGATTTTTTGAGTTGAAGGAAGTTTGAATGTACCACTTTATGATTCCCTAGTGCAATTTGAGGGTTTTTTTAATGTTTATTCCAAAAGGATGTTGAATTCCCAACCCTTGGTCCTGGTAATTGTAACCTTATCTGGAAATAATCTTTGTAGATGGCCAAGTTAAGACAAGGTCTTTGGTGTGGGCCTTAATCCAGTATGATTGGTGTCCTTATAAAAAAAGGAATATTTTCTACACAGACATGGATAAGCCCCGGGGAAAACAGAATATGAAGATATGTAGGGAGAAGATGATCAACAAAAGGAATAACTGAAGCTACCGGCAGCAAGGACAGAAGCCCAGAACCTATCCATCCCCAGTGTTCAGAGGGAGGTGGCCCTGTTGACACCCTGCTTTTAGCCAACTGGCCTCCAGAAGGAGAGATAATAAATTCTATTTTTCTAAGCCACTCAAGTCTGTAATACTTATTACAGCATCCTTAGCAACCTAGTACACTGGTGTTCTCTAACCAACCAATTCAATTATGGTTATTTTCTATGTATATTTATTTTGTTAGTCTAGCTGCTCTGGTATGCTTTTATGGGATATTTAGAGATATTCAGAAAACTATTACTATAATCCCCAGAGAATTAAATACTTCTCTACTTAATTTCTGAATGTCTCTGAATATGTCATATATTTTCAAACTTATAAATCCAGCTATACTTGTCTTGCCCTGTTCAAGGCTGTCTATACTTCTGATCTGTCTTGCCCCTAAAAATGGCTGGATCTGTTTGCTGTGGCCATAGGTTTATTCAGCTCAAGATATCTGTTGCCATAGCAGTGTTGCCACCTGTTACATATCAAACCACATTGCTGCTCCTGTTCAAGTATAAGTAAAAAGCAAATCCTTAGCTTTGACTATTCCTCCCCTCAATTAGCAAGACTCCAAAAGTGACTTCTTCACGGTGCAACTGCTCCTTTTCAGCCCACCCCTGTGCTCTGTCAAGAGTGTACTTTTGTTTACAAGGAAAAAAATACATTAAAAAAGAAAAAAAGCAGTCACTTGTTTGGCTTATGTGGTGCACCCTTGAATTCTTTTCTCTATTATCACCAAGAACATGGGAAACACATCCCCTTGACGACTGCTAAAAGAACTATTCGAAGTCTTTATTAGACATTGATTCAACAATGTATAATAAACTGATACATGTTCTCTTCACTTGAAATGATTAAAAGACAACTGCCACATGAGAACCCACAAGTATAAGAAGAATTATTGAAACTTTTAGATGATAGAGGGTATTTTCAAATATCATTCAAAAAAGACCATAAAACATTATCATTAGGAGGAGAAAAATACATTTTTAATGGCAATATTTTAACTGACCTCTTTGTTTAAAATTACATAATTTTATTTAGTTATCCAGAAGAGATATACACCATCAGATAAATTATTTTTCTATACATCTAATAATATCATCTTTATAAGTGAGGAAATTTTGAAGTCCTCATAAAAGGCCACTAAAGCCGGGAAAATTTACAGCTTTAATTATGTGGATGTAATGCTCTGGTTTCTCTTCAGATCGTATAAATCTTTCTCCTTTTAGTTATGTGGGTGCATGGTATTTTTGCAATGTCATTTTAGTAAAAATGTATCCAATATCTGTATAGAATTATTCCTTCAAAATAAATACAATGTAAGATACATTAATATTGGTCCAATTTACCATTACAAACAATCTAGCTTTCTATAATAATCTATTTTGTTGAAAATGAAAATAAAAATATTTGAATCTTTTATGCAAATAGAGAATATGCAACCTATTTGATGATATTTTGTATTATATGAAAGACATCACTAAAGAATAATTTTCACGCCAGGCACGATGGCTCATGCCTGTAATTCTAGCACTGTGGGAGGCTGAGGAGGGAGACTTGCTTGATCTCAGGAGTTGGAGACTTGCCTGAGTGACAGTGAGACCCTGACTCCGAAAAACAAAAAAATGGAAAAACCCAGCTGGGCACTATAGTGAGGGCCTGTTATCCCAGCAGCTTCCGGAGGCTGACAGCAGGATGCCCACAGCCCGAGTCTGAGGTTGCAGTGAGCTATGACCCCATTGCACTCTGCTCAGGGCATAGGGTAGGACTCTGTCTCAAAAACAACATCAACAAAAAAAGAATAATTTGCATCTTTTGATGTACATAGCACATATATTACAAACATGTGTCACATATCATATATAAAATGATACTTTTAGTCACATCTGCTATGGAATTTATAAATCAATCAGTCTATTTTTTTTTAATATAATATAGGATTTTTCTAAAAAGAATACAAAGTGACAAACAAGTTTTGGGGGGACTTATAATCCTCATAAATTCTGTTCATAATTATGGGCACTCTCAAACTTGATAGCTGGTAATTCACATAACGAGCAAAATAGAAGAGAGGTTTTGAAGCACAGCTAATTTTTTTTCTGAATGTACAGCTTTAATATATTTGAATTAATGATACCTTACCTTTTATGATGCATAAAAATTATGGGATCTAACTGATGACTCAGGTTAGTCATCTCAGATATAAATTTAAAATTAGGTTAAGCAGAGTTATGTCAAATATATTTTAGTTACATTCTTAAGGGTTTTGATTAGCTGCTTATTGTAATAATGCATAGATTAGCAGCAATATAAACTTTGGTCATACGTGTAGCTTGCAGATTATTTATTGGTGAATAGTTACCCTTGGTTACTTTGTGTCATGTCAGAAACTGTTATAGTATTTCCATTAATAAGAAAAGAACAGGTGATCCCATTTCATTGTGGGCAAAAGACTTGAACAGAACCTTCTCTGAAGAAGACAGGAGCACGGTCTACAGACACATGAAAAACTGCTCATCTTTAATCATCAGAGAAATACAAATCAAAACCACTTTGAGATATCATCTAAGTCTGGTAAGATTAGCCCACATCACAAAATCTCAAAACTATAGATGTTGACGTGGATGTGGAGAAAAGGGAACACTTCTGCACTGCTGGTGGGAATGCAAGCTAATATGTTCCTTTTGGAAAGAAGTTTGGAGAACACTTAGGGAACTAAAAGTAGACCTGCCATTTGATCCTGCAATTCTTCTACTAGGTATATATCCAAAAGACCAAAAATCATTTTACAACAAAGATATTTGCACCAGAATGTTTATTGCAGACCAATTCATAATTGCCAAGTCATGAAAGAAGCCCAAGTGCCCATCAACCCATGAGTAGATTAACAAATTGTGGTATATGTATACCATGGAACATTATGCAGCCATAAAAGAGGAAGACTTTACTTCTTTTATGATTACATGGATGGAAATGGAACATATTCTTCTTAGTAAAGTATCTCAAGAATGGAAGAAACAGTATCCAATGTAATCAGCACTATTATGAAACCACTATATAACCACCCACACTTTCATATAAAAGATAAAACACAACTATAGTCTAGGATGAAGAGGAGGGTGAGGGGGGGAAGGCTGGGTAGAGGGAGAGGAATTTGTGGGACCTCATCTATGGTGCATATTGCAAGGGTACATGTCAAATATATTAAGAGTAGAGTATAAATACCGTAATACAATAATTAAGTGAGGTGAAGGCTATGTTAATCAGTTTGATGTAAGTATTCCAAGTTGTATATAAAATCAGCACATTGTACCCCATAAATGCATTAATGTATACAGTTATGATTTGATAAACAAATTGTTAAGAGAAAAAAATTAAAAAATTAAAAAAGAAATAAACCCACTGGTTTGTATAGTGAAAATGAGTAGATCTAATGAATGCTAATATTTCCCTCCACACATAAACATTCAATTTATTAATAGCATTAGTGTCATTGGTGTTATAAATTTTCTAAACGTTTTATATTTCCATGGTATAATTGAATAAGCAAAGACTGTTAATGCACCATTAAAATCAGCCTGTACTCTGTATGATTTCAAAGTATTTCCTTTGGACTTCTGGTGGCATTTAATGCTCCATGATACCGTATTAAGGTGTTTTGCTACTTTTTTGAGAACAATGTAATGAAATAATTACAAATTTATTTAATAAATAAATTTTTATTTATATTTCACCATTTTAAATCAAAGCCAAATAATAATTTCTATAGAAATTCTATAATGATTAGAATACATATTCAAAGACATCTTCAAGTCCTAAAATAACAACACCGTTTAATTGGCCTTTGTTATGGACTGAATATGTCCTCTCAAAATTCATATGTTGAAGCCAAAACAACGTTGTGATGGTATTTGGAGGTGGGGCCTCTGGGAGATGGTAAGCCATTTAGGTAGAGTCTTCAAAATGGGATTAGTGCTCTTCTGAAAAGAGATATGAGAAAGTCTTCTTCTCTTTCTTTCTGCCCACTATGTGAAGGGAATACAATCATCAAAACACCAGAAAGACAGCCTTCAACTGAAACCAAATCTGCCCACCACCTGAATCTTAGGCTTTTCACCCTCCACAGTTGTGAAAATAAATGATTGTTGTTTCAGTCACCCAAATTACAGTATTTGGTTACAGCAGCGCAAATTGACTAACACAGTCTTAAGACTAGTATGATTTGCATTTATGTTTGTTAGATTTTTTTTTTGAACTGGTATTGTGCTGTATTATTATTTCAGTTCACAGGGATTAATAACAATTCATCAATTCTTAATGAAAATACAAAATTACCAATGGAAAGACTAATATATCTTCAAAGGAAAACGACAAATAACATAGCAAACTGCAAAAAACCAGTGGAACTCCAGAATCTGCAGGGTTAATGAAATCTGTGGCTTCGACGTGTTGTCAAATCATGCTCAAAAATGTGAAAAGAGCCCTGATTATAAAAATATGTAGAAAAAGAACTTAATTGAGTTGGAAATCCATTTGATCAGATCCCAGTGCCTTTTCTTGGCAACCATAATAAATAGTGGCACAAAGCCACCAAAGTTCCCTATCATTTTCAAAGCAGCACTGTTTGCCACTCTCTAAGAAAGCAATTTGTAGTTTTATATAGAATAAGCACAAAATAACACTTGCAAGCTTAAAATTGATGAATTAGGTTGCTAAATGCAGAGAAGAGACTATAAATACTGAAACATCATGGAAAGTTGCATTTCTGGATTAGGGGGAAAAAGTTATGTTACACTTGCTCTAAAGCTAGTACAAAAAATAGCTACAAATGTTATGACAAATAGCAAGCACTGAGGAAAAGCAATATGAGCTGTTGGCAAAACTCTTTTATCAGGCAGCATGTTGGGGATCACCCAGTTACTATCACATTTGTCTGGCTGCAGATTTTTTGCTTTACACTTGGATGAAACTAATTATGTACAGTGTATAAATCAGCCCTTGACACTTTGCTAATATGTATAAATACAAAAAAGATATGGTCACCAGATACTGATCTATTCACCACTGAAGTGTCATGCTCTAGGACAATATGTTTATTTAAGCAATTACATTGAGAACTGCAATGCAGCCTAGAACAGTGCTGGTAAGCTCAATACTAACAGATTTGTGGTTTTGTGTATAGAAAATAGAAAATTATGCATATAACTATGCTATGTTGGCTGCAGAATAAGGATGTTGGTCAACACTGTGTTGACTTGCCTTTTAATTTAATGTGTTAAATATTTTATAAATCTATAAATTTACTTAATACTGGTATTTGTATGACAGATTTAATTCAGGAGGTTATGGCCACATAATAGGTAAGACACTATTGCTACCTAGTAGTGTGAGAAATAAATTACTAATCTCCTTTGAATCTAAGCTTGCTCATGTCTACATTGAGATGGTAAAAGCAATTAATTGGATTGCTCTGCGGAATGAAATGTTATGTATCCAGTGTCTCATGCACTGCAACATTAAATATCTTGCTAGGAAACACTACACATATGTAGATATAGCTTTATATGCATGCATGTGTAATATATACACATTTTTATTAATATTCTGACTAATTTTTAGAGATTGTGTCACATTAAAGATTAGAAAATGGTCTTTCACTGTGCATTGATAACATAAGAGAAAATAACAATTGGATAAAATATAAATAAGATAATATTAAGTATAATATAAATATTTTAGTCAAATAAATTTCCAACTGTTCCTAGTTTTTAAGCTTCTACTGTAATAGAATTGTCATATATTCTGGCTCCTCGTACCAAAGCCTTCCTAGCCCTGGGGTGGGGTGACTCTGAGTCATGTTCTGAAATATCTTCCAGAGTCCCCGGCACTATGGAGCTCCAGGTGCTCAGCCTGGTCACAGTTTCACATATTTTGCATTGACTAATATTCCTCATTTCTCTCAGGCTAACTCTACCTGCTCTGGGATCACCTAATAACAACCAAATAAGTCACCCATATTCAATCCTTGTCTCGGGGTTGACTTCTAGAAGGCTCTGAACACAGACATATGTACAAACACACATAACAGTCCCATACTCATGAATGGAAGAAACATACATTTTCAGTGGCTTGGGGTCTATGGACTAACTGACATGGAACATCAAAATAAATGAGGGTTTTCCTAACACCTTAACTTAAAAACTCAACCTTTCATTTAAACATTCCAATAGTTTCAATAATGTCTACGTTGATCTTTATGTGTCAAATCAGCACATTTTGATATTAGTGTTCTGTTGGACATCCAATGTTTCAGCTAAATAAATCGGTATTTTGATTGTGCATGTTAAAATAGAAAATGCTAACCTTTTAGAAGCCAAGAAGTTTGGATGTTGCAAGATCAGGTAAGGGAATTGCTATTCTTTTCAAGTCCTCTCTTGCAGAACAGTTATTGTGCAGCAAAGGAGTTTCAGGAACAAATGCTTTCTCGAGAAGCGTAGACAGTTCTTGATTATTTTCTAAGCTTTCCATTTGAAAAAGTTATATTTCACTTTGAAAGGATGAAAATAAATCACTGTAGACAGTTGAAAGTATTGTTACACTTAAAAAATAAAAGTGCTATGAATGGCCTACAAAGTCAGTCATCATGTCTTCTGAATACCTATGAAAATACTTCAAAAAATCTTGCAGATATGCTGATGGTCAAGTACTTATTCGGCAATTAATATAAATTGAGTAGTTTACAATTATTGAACTTGAATTTTATTTTGTAGATTTGGTAGCCTTTACTTTTTTTTCTAAATTATGTGATGTGCATGAAAGTTGAACCAAGGAAAGAAATGTTTCTAACTGGATATTAAATACTTTGTAGACAGTAGTGGTTTCTCCTTCTTGACATCCTTCTTTAAACCAATAAACTTGGGATAGAGAAAAAACATTAGTCACATCCTTGACATTTTTACACTAACAATTATCTTTAATTTCCTGATATCAACTGCAAACAATTTGGCACTTCAGACTCCATATAAAACATCAATGAAAGCAGAAGTAAGATACCCATGTGAACTAATTGTACATTGCCAGTTAAAATCATTGTTCTTAATATTTCTGACATTCTTTTCAAAATTCTTTTGCTTCTTAGTTTATGTAGATTATTTTTTAAAACATTATATAGTATTATCAGGTATTATATTTTAAACCCTAAGTGAAAGTATTTAACCAGTTTGAGGAAGGGTTCAGTTAATTTCCAAATTATGTTCAATTGCTTTGCAATAGGCATCTGATTCGCAATGGTAGCTGAGTACTAATTTGCTCTGATATGGATTTATATTCCGACACTAAAATGCTAGAAAATCGCCACTAAATATGAACTCTATTAACACTAATACATGAGAAAGGTAATTTATCCAACATTCAGAAAAATGTACACTGTATACAAAAGTAAAATGAAATAAAGTGAATGAAAAGAATGATGATGTATTTGTGTTTTGTCTAATGAGAAAGAGTAATCCTGGGGCAGTGCCTGTGGCTCAAGGGAGTAGGGCACTGGCCCCATATGCCAGAGGTGGTGGGTTCAAACCCAGGCCCGGCCAAAAATGGTGAAAAAAAAATAAAAATAAAAAATAAGAGTAATCCTGTTCCTGTGAAAGGACATAAAGGAACACATCTCTTTTCCCTGCCCACTTTCTTTACAGGAACAGAAACACCAAGATACAACCTCTCATGGTCAAAAGCGTTACATTTAAGAGGACCTTTACCTAACAAATGCATTCAATGTAATCTGGTTCTTTGTACCCTCAATGAACCCCAACAAGAAAACAAATATGTATATATATAAAATATATATAATAAAAATTAAAAAAAAATAGCTTCTATATTGTTCCTATACACTTGGTTTTTATATAAATGGGAATTACCAGTTGTATTTCAAAATTTGGACGTTATAATCTCTACAAGGACATAGGAGGGTGGAGGAGATGGTGGTGGTCATTTTAAAGAGCAAGAAATCAACCCCAGAGTCCTGCGTGCCAGATATCTCTGTTTTTTATAGGATCCTTCCAGGTGGAGTGACTGAGAATTAGTCAGTGGTAGGAAACACTATAAAGAAGATCTCATAAAGTAGAAAATAAAGATGCTTATAACCATACCAGTCAAAGGTAATTGAAAGTCAACTCTTCCAAACTTGGGAACAACTGTTTTCGCTAGCCTAGGCCTAATTTTAGACCATTTAAAAGAAGTGCTAGTCAGAAATTTCTAGATTCTGAGACACCTTGAGAACATTTAGTTTTATTTCCACTGATCATTCCCATACAAAACACACTGTCATGATATTAAGGCACTACCTCAGTGATTTTAGGCCTTTGCTTATGAAATTTCCATCTTCTTTGTGAAATTGAGTCATTTTTCTCTGTCTAATCAGAATTGGACCCCTTTCAAGTTTATGGGGCAGACACACAGCCTTTGCCAACAGCCGCCCATCACATACCAGATTTGTATGTGTTCCGAAGCTTCTTACAGCTTCTCTAAAGGAAAACTGATTGGCAGTGATAAGAATCAATCATAACTCCATTATCCATTTGTGGGAGATTAAATGAGCAGAGACTTCTGTGTTATTTAGAGTCAGCTTTCAACCAACAAGCTGGTACAATTTTTATAGCACGATTTCTCACAGAACAATGAAGGCATGTCATGTTCAATTTATTACAATAATTTGAAATTCATATATCAGAGAAAGGTACGCATGGATCTTTCTGGGTCTCACTTGAAAACAATAATGATTAAAAGTAGTGATTTCTTAGTCCCATCTTTTTCAAAGAGAGTAGGGAAGCATCATTAAATGTATCGGAACGACAATAAGATTTCTAGTGTATGAAAGAGGATTTCACAAAAGGTTTTCTGAAGAAATGTTTATCACTTTTCTCTCTACACAAATCCACATTCATTAACATTTTAAGCAGGATTTAAAGTGAAATACACTTCTATATTCTTATAATTAATATACTTAAAATTATCATGTTAATATTTTCTATGTTATTAAATGGTATTAAGTACGAACTTTAAATTTGGCCTGATGTTCCTTCTTATGAGTGTGGAATAATTGATTTAAATATTCAATTATTGGAAACATGTCTTATTTTTATAATTAATATTGTAAGTGTTAATAGATGAACACTTTTAGCATGAATGGCTAAAAGCAGAATTGTGAAGAGTAGACTTTTATTCATACTTTTAAAATGAAAACTATGCAGTTAAGGGAGTTTCTACTTCATATAAATTTCCTATGGAAGATTACTTGGTACCATAACTTCCCTTTGTCACATTTATCCTTCATCTTTTCTCACTCAACTATGCACTGGCTTGTCTCAACCACTGAGATGATAATTATAGTAAATGCTTACTGTGCCTGCTAGTTATCAAGCACTAAATTAAGAGGTTTACATTTATTAATTTAATTTCCATTTTATAGATGAGGCAACCAGGACACAAAGATATATAATAAACTTCCCAAGGTCCTCCAACCAAGAAATAGCAAAGTTTGAATACAAAAGTAAGGTAACGGGCTGTAGACAATGTACTTGTTGCCAACTCACAGTGTGGTCTCCAACCAGAACCCTCATGTACCGGAGTTAATTTACGTTTTGTGGAAAACCAAGACCAATGCTATGACCTGTCGGGGATTTATATACCGACAAAGTTTCATGACTCTGAAAGTGCTTGCTGGTGTGAGGCCCCAAAGGTTCCTAGGCACCACTGGCTTCAGTAGGACCTGGAAGGAAGCCAGTTCTCTGGATAACACATAGTTAGAGGTTTCCTTGGAGGAGACTTGGAGGTGGGCACACTCAGGCTCATCTCTGACCCTGTCGATGCTGATAACAACTGGAAACTAAACAATATGCTCAGTTTCTGTGTGTCTGAGACTCCAAATAGACAAATCAACACACAATTGCAGAATGGAGCGGCAATACCCGGCACAAGAACCAATGGGAAAATTTGGATTTGGAAATCAGATAGACAGAAAATGAATAGATAAAAGTAAATTTTGATAGAAAGAAGACCACAGGGCTTGTTAAAGGAGCTGAGATGCAGCATATTTCATTACATACATCTTATGAACCCTGAAGAATTATTTTTTTTTGTGTAGAATTACTAAGAATGTCCTTGAAATATTCAGCAAGAAATCCAAATAGACACACTCTTTCATAAATACATCTTATAAAAGGGGAAATTAAATCTTTAAATGGTTACAGAATCATTTACGAAGATTATTGCTTCATTTAGATTCTCATTTACCCCATGAGAACATTTGTTTTATCTTTAAATCCATACACGCAACAAATATGTAGCTTTACGACAGGAAGGAAGAATACCAGAATGATGTTCATTTAGTAAGTAGATATCCTGGGTCTCCTGAAAATGTACATTTTCATTTATAATACTCTGATTATCTTTTCAGTATTGACATGGAAAATACTCACAATCCCAGTCACAAATGTCAGTTAAATTATGCAAACAGAAATTGTCAGAAAATAGCCATTACCTAGCAAAACGTTTTCCTTTTTGTACACATACACACGAGTTTACTTCCTTAAAAAACTGTACAAAATAGAATCAAATAGTTTGACTTTTGACATATTTGCCTTCTTGATTATTTCTGGTCATCACTAAACAAAAGGTATCTTTCCATTCAAAGGGTCATTTTCTTATTCTATCAGACTATAAAGCTAGATGTTTATGTTCAATAACATTTATTGTAACTATGAAAAATAGACTGCTGATACACTTGTAATTTGAGTTAAGAAAAGACTGAAAAAGTGTGAAACCTGCCTAGAATTTTTTTGTATGTGGGTGAAATGTATCATTTTGGAATCTTGCATGTACAGCGAGGTGTTCGTACGATATGTATTCTACAGAAATTTGGAGGAGGAGCGACTGATTAAATTCAAACTCCTGATTGAGGAGAATTCATTGAGGAAAGAATCAATGAAACAATTGGATAACTGCATTAAAAAATTAAGCAAACCTTGGAGCACTAACAACAGCAAAAACAAACAGACAAAAAAATACCCTGACAATATTTCAGAGATAAAAAATGTAAACCTATAAATGTTCTAGAAGTAATATAAGATAAATATTTCTGGCATTGTGTTAAGGCAAAGAGTTCACAAAATCAAAAGCATGAACCTTAATCCAAAAGTGGGCTTCGTTACGAAGTCTAATGGGAATGCATCAAGATGAATAGCTGCAGATCTTTGAGGTAAAAATAACACATTTAAATAAAGACCACGAACTGAGTGAAAATATTTGCAAATGAAAAATCTGATCAAGGAAGTAGCACAAGATGGCAGTCACCCTGGGCTCAGACAATTTAGGAAAAACGAAAATATAGCCACAAAATAGAATGTGGGCCTAAATACCCAGAAGTACCTCCTTTCTAATATTTGTACCAAAAATTGTTATTTTAATAGAGTCTGTAGTTCTAATGGACTGGCAGAAACAAAGCCCATGTTAGTACTTTCAAAATGGCAAAAATCACATAGCACTAAGTTGGTCCTGCAAGACCATGAGCATCTAATGATGTCTAAAGGAAATATGAAACTCCATTCAGGCACCTGAAGGCTGTGTTACAGCAAATAATGGAAAAGAAAGACAGGAGGCTCAGCGCCTGTGGCTCAACAGGCTAAGGCGCCAGCCACGTACACCTGAGCTGGCGGGTTTGAATCCAGCCTGGGCCTGGCAAGCAACAATGACGGCTGCAACCAAAAAATTGCCGGGCATTGTGGCGGGCGCCTGTGGTCCCAGCTACTTGGGAGGCAGAGGCAGGAGACTCGCTTGAGCCCAGGAATTGGAGGTTGCTGTGAGCTGTGACACCACAGCACTCTACCCAGGGTGACAGCTTGAGGCTCTGTCTCAAAAAAAAAAAAAAGAAAGAAAGAAAGACAGCAGGCATTTCCTCAGCGCCAACACGCCTTCAATTCAATCAATGTACATTTTCCACAGTCAGACATTTTCTATCCACATCCTGTGAACTTCAGAGTATTGGCAAGGAAGCTCACATTGAAGGCAACTTATCTTAAGATACTGTAAATGGTATTAATTTTTGTTATATAAGTTGTGCTGTAAGAATCATTCTGTGGACAGTGTCTGCAGCTCAGTGACTAGGGCCAGTGCCTACCCAACCGAGGGTGGAGGGTTCAAACCCGACCCCTGCCAAACTGCAACAACAGCAAAATAACCAGGTGTTGTGGTGGGCGTCTTTGGTCCCACCTGCTAAGGAGGCTGAGGCAAGAGAATCACCTAAGCCCAAGAGCCGGAGGTTGCTGTGAGCTGTGATGCAATGGCACTCTATGGAGGGTCACAAAGTGAGACTATGTCTCAAAAACAAAAAATCATTCTGTGAGGCCGGGTGTGGTGGCTCACACCTGCAATCCCAGCACTGGAGAGGACGAGGCGTGTGGATTGCCTGAGCTCACAGGTTGAGACCAGCCTGAGCCTGAACAAGACCCTGCCTCTAAAAATAGCCAGTGTTGTGGTGGGTACCTGTAGTCCCAGCTACTTGGGAGGCTGAGGCAAGAGAATCACTTGAACCCAAGAGGTTACTGTGAGCTATGACTCCATGGCAGTCTACCAAGTACAACAAAGTGAGACTCTGTCCAGAAAAACACAAAAAAACAAAAAAAAATTAAAAGTAAAAAACAGAAATCTTGAGGCAGCACCTGTGGTTCATAGAGTAGGGCGCCGGCCCCATATACCAAAGATGGCGGGTTCAAACCCCGCTTCGGCTGAACTGCAGAAACAGAAAAATAGCCAGGCATTGTGGCAGGTGCCTATAGTCCCAGCTACTTGGGAGGCTGAGTCAAGAGAATCGCCTAAGCCCAGGAGTTGGAGGTTGCTGTGAGCTGTGTGATGCCACGGCACTCTACCGAGGGTGACTGAGTGAGACTCTGTCTCTACAAAAAAAAACAAACAAACAAACAAAAAAAAAAAACAGAAATCATCCCTGAAGTGTACTCACTTTTCATGTAGTAGAACGTGTTTTTTTGTTTGTTTTTGTTTTTTTTTTAATCATAGCTGTGTACATTATTGCAATCATGGGATACAATGTGCTGGTTTTATATACAATTTGAAATATTTTCGTTGATCTGGTTAACATAGCCTTCAGGGCATTTTCTTAGTTATTGTGTTCAGACATTTATAGTCCACATTCCATAAGTTTCACCTGTGCCCTTCTAAGATGCACCGTAGGTCTGGTCCCACCAACTGAACTTCTTGATCAAGAAGGTGCATTTAAACTGAATCCCATCACACCGTCCGGGCACTTCTAACTCAGCTGTGGAAAGACACTTCACACAAACGCCTTGATGCTGATTACATGGTCTGGGGTCCCTGCCTTCTGTCCTTCCCCCTGTGCCCTGACCTCCCTGTGACAACCCTCCAACTAGGGGGCTTGTTAGAGTAGGTGCAAAGGTTTTAAGTGGCAGCCCTTGTGGCGGCCGCTGGGCGTGTCTTCTCCCTCCCTCCCTGCAGGCCCCCCACTGGCCACAGCCCAGATCCACGCCCCTCTGAGTTTGTCCCTTAGTGAGGAACTCAGGGCTCCCCCACTTCTTTTCTCCCCAGTCCTGGGTGCAGTTTTCTCCTCCTTCCATCTCTGCATCATCCCCCACCCTTTCCATGCCACTCCCTGGCTTTGACTAGAATTCATCAGGTAGAGTTAGCACAGTCTCTCATCTCCCTGGTTTTGTTTTAGGACAGAACTTATTCACTCTCCACAAGCCTGGGGAATGCATGTTGGCTCCTCAGCCCTGTTACTTAGAGCTGAAGCTGTTTTTCAGGTCATGTGTGATAAGATAGAAGGAGTAGATAATCCCAAGATTATTCACACGTGCCAGCTCTCAGAGTCCTTTGTGCTTACACTTGGAGAAAAGCCACACGAAGACATTGGTGACCACATGTGATCCCCTCAATTGTCCTCTCTCTCTCTCTGTAATGGCTTTTGTTACTAAAAATTGAAGTTTTAAACAGGCTTCGTATTTGGTCATCCTTGTGACCTATTTTGTTCCAGGTATCATTTTGGAATCTGATACCTGGAACAAAAACAATCATGGATTCACTACCAGCTTTGGTTTCGGTGCTGCGGCTGCTCCTCAGGAGCCTTGGTGGGGAGTCAGAAAGAACTCAATGTGCACAGCGACCCCGGGAAGTAGCGGGCTTGACTTCTTGGCAGATTCCTGGGTTTTTCCACTTTCTGTTCAGGACGAATGGATGCTTAAATGTAGATGCATGTCAAATAAAAGAAATCCATAATGTAAAAATATCTGACAAGGGACTTCTGTCTAAAAGCAGTTTTCAACCTGTGGGTCGCGACCCACAGGAACTGTTTTAAAGGTCCATGGCATTAGGAAGGTTGATAACCCCTGGTCTAGAATGTCTAAAAATCTCTCAAAACTTAGTAAGAAAAGAAAATACACCTCTTAGGATAAAAGATTTAGGTAATTGGTACACTTTACCAAAACAGATGACACATGTAAGTGCAAACAACAAGTTCAATATTAAAAGTCATTAGGGAAATAAAAACTAAAACTAAAACAAGATGCCACGATACAGACATGAATGCCGAAAGGTAAATGACTTACTACACCAGTGTCAGCAAATCTGTGGAACATCTGGAGCTCTCATAACTGTGAGGGAAAATGGATAGTGATATAATCACCTTAGGGAAAATAAGTTGTGTTTTCACAAAAATAGAAACATACACTAATGATATAGCCATTTGATGTCTTACCATGGAGAAACAAGACAATATGAATGTCATAAGTATTTTTATTAACCAAAAACTATGAGCAAATCAGAAATATCCATCTCTGATGAGGGGATATATAGGTACTGATATTTTCGTACGTTAATGCGCGATTCAGCAAGGAGGTACGTCTCCGAAATAACTCTGCCATGTGAAACTCAAGTGAAAATATTGCATATTGTTTGATTTCATTAAAATAACATTGCAGAAAATGTGAATTAATCTCCTGTGACAGAATAGTCCCACACCTGTGCTCTGTCTCATGTATGTTCCCATAGTCTGTTACAAACTTATTCCTCCAAGCATCCACGCTTTTCTTTTTTTAAGCATAGACTTTATTTTTAAGAGACGTTGTAAATTCACAGAAAAATTTAGCAAAAATCATAAAAGTATGCCCCCTACACACACACACACACATATACACAGAGCCTACCCCACCATCAGCCTTCCCCAGCACAGTGTTATGCTGGAGCTAAAATTTTGGCAGATTATTATCACCCAAAGTCTATGGTTTACCTTAGGACCCACTCTTAGTGTTGTAATTTCTATGGGTTATAAAAATTTATAATCATGTGTATCCTTCATTATAGTAGCATTGAAAATAGAGTCACTCTGTACAGATCACCTGTTTCATATTCTTTTCAATGTGACCATTCATCTGTCCCTATAGAGTGGAAGAATCTACCTTCCACTGGAAAGAATCTACCTTTCCATTCTGGAAAGTACATTGGCTTAATGCACCAGAGGTGACAGTGGGAACACTCCAAATTTACTCCTCAGAATGCCTAGAATGTTTGTACTGTTTGTCTTGTCCGTCAAAATTTCTTGCTAGTCCATAAGAGAGCAAGTGGATCAAAGTTGAGCCCCACTGAGACATTCCAGAAGTGGCTGGCCACCTGTCAAGCCCTGAAAAATGAGTACACATGTTGAGGGAAGAGTCCAGCTACAGGATCCACCCAGCTGAATCTTCCCCAAACTACCAAAGTGCAGAATTTCAAGTTATATAAATGGCTCCTGGTTTAAGCAACAAAGTCTCATAGTGTGAGATTACATAGGAACTATTATCTTACTGATACTGTCTCCAGTACTTCATCCCCATCTTTGTAAATTGGCTCTATGTAATTAAATGCTCATCAAATGATATTTTAATATGAAATCAATTTCTTTCTTTCTCCTGATTGATAGATTGGTGATTGACAAAACTCTTAAGGTAATCTCCCAGAAAATGCAAATCGCCTGCTGCAGTCCTCACCACTATTTATTTTACTTTACCTAGATCAGTTGCTTTTACATTTCATTGTGACTATGAACTTCCAAGATCCAATTTCTCCTTACTTTCCTGGTGATAAACAGCAATAGTGCAGTCTATTTCAGCTTTGCTTTTTGATATTCTCATTTTGTACAGCAGGCTATTTTGCATTAAATATCTGAGTCTTTGGGTGTAAGGGTGTCCTAAGCCTACCATACATATGGAGAATGGGAAATTGTAGGTAAATGTACCTTTATTTACATAATATTCATTACAAAATTTTACAAAGCAGTGGTGACCACACAGAGAACATTTTGTAAATATTCTGTAAAATTGGGCGGCGTCTGTGGCTCAAAGGAGTAGGGCACTGTGGGAAGCCGTGGGGGACTGCCCCCACTTTTGCTCCTGCTATGGCTGAGATTTGACCTTCACTGAGAAGAAACTGGCAGAAGACAAAACAGGGAGTAAGAAGTCCAGATGCTCAGAACTAGAGATAAACAGCAAGGCAGTTTTAAGGTAAACAGCACAGCAGTTCCCAAGGAGTAAGAGAGTGCCAAAGAGAACCTTAATTGACCTTTTATCCCTGTGAGAATATAAAAGCATAGTGTCAAAATAAAGTGTTGTCTCAGTCTTAGGCTCAGCCTGACTGAGTCCATTACCCTGTGTGTGTGTGTGTGTGTGTGTCTTTTTTCATCCCATCACCCCCTCCTCAGAACCTCGCTATTGGACGGGGGGCCCATCAGGCACCAGCCCCATATGCCGGATGTGGCAGGTTCAAACCCAGCCCCAGCCAAAAACTGCAAAGAAAAAAATATATATATTCTGTAAAATTTTATTATGTATATTGTACAAATAAAAGTACATTTGCTTGCAATCTCCCATACTCCCTGTGTATGGAGACATTTAAGACACCCTATAGATTAAGGCAAAGGCTTTCTGTCACAGAGAAGACTGGAAATACTCCAGTTATTCTTTTTCTTAGAACACACAGTGTCTAATCTTTCCATTTTTGCACAAGAACATAGAGATACCTAGCTCACATTTTATAGTAGATAAATCAAAGTATTTTATGTTGTTTTTTATTTTTTTCTTTTTACTCATTTATCATTGTTATTATTTTTTGCAGTTTTTTTTTTCTTTTGGCCAGGGCCAATTTTAAACTCACTACCTCCGGTATATGGGGCCAGTGCCCTACTCCTTTGAGCCACAGGCACCGCCCTTTATGTTGTTGTTCAAAAAGGCAACCCATAAGTGATCTAGTTTTCACTATTCATTCCTCACAGATAGCAAAATTAAGGACATATCACATTATACACAGAAGTTTAAAATGCAAAATATCTGTAATAGTATAATATATGTATAACTAACTCTTAACTAATTTTTCCCACTGGCACTAATGGGTTAATAATTAAGGAAAATGGTTTGAAATGATATAATTTTTAACTTGTATTTAGTGTCAAGCATTCTACTCCGTGGATAACTCCTGTCTTCAAGAAGTCAATTGAAATATTTCATAAAATACCATTTGGCTCTTCAATAATAGCAATCACTCTGAGAAAAACTAGAAGATATTTATTCAAGATCTGACTCAACAGAATTTATATATGCAAAAATTTTATTGACCTCAGAGTCAATGGAACTTCAGGCAGGAATTTTTCCTGAGTAAACACACCTAAATCAGGACTCAGATGAATTAATGTGGTGCCCATCTGCAATATAGTTTGGAAATCTTCCAAAATGTAAGTTAAAAGGAGTCTATGTACTTTGAGTTGCTGGCTCTTTCCCTGTAGCAATATAAGGGAAAAATTCAAATCTGTTGTTAAAGGATGCAGAGATTCTCTAGCATAGAATACCTTTATCCAATGATTAAATTAAATGCAATGTTTCAATTTTGGCTTAAAGTTTTGGTTTCTGATGTCATTACAGAGTTTGGTGTCAAAAAGATATTAATTTAGGGACAAACTTACAGGACTAAATAAAAATAAGAAAATGGAAAATAAATCAGAGGCATATTTTAATAGAAAAGGAGTAAGACTGAGAACAAGGGCTTGACAACAGAGCACAAGAACTGGGTGAAATGATACACATTGGAACACGAAGTCTACTCTAGGTCATTAGCAGATAGCAGCTAATGAGAGCTAACATTTATTAAGTTAAGTTATAGGTCATGCGTCTTCTGAGGGCTTTATTTGCATTGATTTATTTAATATTCATTGACCTTATGAAAGAGGAAGTACTAATATCCCCAAATCGCAAATGAGGACACTAAACTAAGAAAGATTAAGAAACTCATCCAAGGACTTATGGGCAGTTAGTATCACAATCAAGATTCAAATGCAGAGCACAGGAGCACCACAGAGCTGCTCAGGGTTTGTTTTTTTTTTTTTTTGCGGTTTTTGGCCAGGGCTGGGTTTGAACCCACCACCTCCGGCATATGGGACTGGAGCCCTACTCCTTTGAGCCTCAGGCACCCCCCAGAGCTCAGGGTCTTTGTGAGCACATGTTACATCCTCTCAAGCATAAGTCTGTTTCTGTCAATTGATAAATTAAAGACTGACAAAGAACTAGACTAACTACATCAATACTTATAATGCTCATTTTTTTCAAACTTCAAGATTAATGAGAGATAAGTGGCCTATGACGGAAAGAAGAAAACAGGAGGTACAAAACAATCTCCTCCTAACTAGGGAAGCCAGGAGGCAAGAGTGACTTAGAGTGAACCAGCGAGGAAACGTTCCAGGCACTGGGACCAGACCCGGGAGGGAACATGCTGATGACTTTTTAAGAGTGAAAGAAAAAAAAAAGCCCCTTTGTACAACATGACTTCATAGGGATCAAAACTGATATCTCTGGGTTTTAAATAAATATGACCTTTGTGACTTTATAATTTATGGGATTAGCTAGCTAGAAAATGGGGGATAATCTCATTAACTATGTGAGTTTAGGAGTATGAACCATAGCTGTCCCAGCCCTAAAGGGTTCCCTTTGTAATCAACTTTTCCACATTCATTAGTACTATTCTTTTTGTTTTATTTTCTTTTTTCCTTTCTTTCTTTCTTTCTTTCTTTCTTTCTTTTTTTTTTTTTTTTTTGAGACAGAATCTCACTTGTCTCCCAAGGTACAATGCTGTGGAGTCACAGCTCACGGCAACCTCAAACTCTTGGGCTCAAGGGATTCCCTTGCCTCAGCCTCCCTCGTAGCTGAGACTACAAGCGCCCACAACGCCCAGCAATTTTTAGAGATGAGGTCTCACTCTTGCTTGGACTGGGCTCAAACCAGTGAGCTCTAGCCATCCACTCACCTCAGCCATGGAGAGTTCCTAAATTACAGGTGTGAGCCACTGCGCCCAGTCACATTAATATTATTCTGGAACCAAAATGTGTTCAGTTGCAGAAAAAAAATGAAAAGAAAAGAAATACTTTGGGGAGTTAAAGTTTACATGCTTTTCCAGGAATGCAATATGCTATTGAGATTTCTCATTTTCAACTATGTTTGGTATCAGTAAAACTTGAGCTTGAATAAAAATATCTATGATTCATCCAATCATTTTTATTCAGCTTGCCATACTAAACGTTAACAGGGATAGAATTATTTTTAGAATTTTTTAGACACTATGACTCATAAGACTATATTTAATTAAAAATGGTAATTAAGAAGAATATGCTATTTCTCATTGTACTCAATTTATAAACAGGCTAAAAGATGTTCAAGCTGAGCATAAATTTTAAAGAAGAGTTTTTTTTTGATTGTATGTCTTTAACTTTGAATATTAAATTTAAAACAAAGAATGGACAGCAATGGGGAGAAATAGCAAGAAGTTGACGCTGCTATAACTCTCCACATGTCTTTGGTATGGACAGGTATGTCTTTGATATGGAGGGACAGTATTACCATTGTGATCTGGAGGAAGCGGGCTTCCCTTGGAGAATTTCCTAGGTAAATAAAAATAGAATATCAAGTCAAAAGATATACTTCTGATGGCTCTTTAGTAATACTTTAATATATTCTGACACATTAGGGACTCTATATCAGTTTCACCCTCTTCTTGGAGAAATCTCTCCAATATTTCATTCTATTCTGGACTAGCGACCTTCCTCCTAGTTTTTAACCTTGAAGTTCCCTCTGCCACCACCCTGGAAACTGCCCTCTTTTGTTTTGGTGGGCCATGTTCTTCAGCATATTCCTTAGAAAGGAGACGGGGTAGGTAACATTTCTGAGATCTTGAAGTCTTGAAAATATATTTTCTTTACCCTAACACTCTATTGATAACTTAGCTAAGTTATGGAATTCGTATTTCTCTTTTACTCTCAGAATTTTTGCAGTATTTTTTCACTCCCTTCCCAAAACAAGCACCAGTACTAAGACATTTGATGAAACTTTAATTTCAAAATTAACATGTTACTTATGTGTGACGTTTTTCACCCTTTCTGAGAGGTTTTAAGGCCTAGTCTTATCCTTATTATCTAAATATCCTCAAAATATGCTGCAGAATAGCTTTTTTTTCTATATGGCCTTTTTTTTTCTGGAAATGTATATGCTTAAAGTCTGAGACACTTGATCCGGTATTATCACGATTACCATATTGGTTTTTCTATGACATTCTCCATGGCACCATTGGAGTCTTCTATAGGACATACCTGTACTTCACGAATCCTCTAAACTTACCACTTTGCTTACATATTTTAACATTTTGCAAATATTTCTGACGTATTTGACCTTTAAGTCTAATCGTGATATTTTACTTGTGAACATGTATGAACAAAGTTTCCAAGCCTACTTTTTTTGCTGCATAATTTTTGTATGTATGAAGGTAATAACAATTATTTCTCTGATAAACATATTTATAAAGCAACCAGATTTAAAAAAAATAATGGCTTCTGTCTTAGGAATAGGGCCACTATACAAAAAACATTATCATAGACTAAGGGACTTAGAAACACTAAACATCTATTTCTCATAGTTCACGAGGCTGAAAAGGCCACTACCAGGGCACTGGAAAATTTAAAATCTGGCGAGAGTTTGCTTCCTGGTTCATCCACCCCAGTCTTCTGATAGTGCCCTCCCTTGGTGGATATAGGGAGGGAGTTCCCTGTTAAATCTTATAAAAGGGCAAGAATTCCATTCAGAAGAGCTCCACCCTTGTGAACTAATTACTTCTCAAAGGGCCATCTCCAAAAATCATTGCAGTGAGGATAAAACTTCAACACATGAATTTTAAGAAGACACAAACACTTAGTCAATTCATCTTCACATCATATTTAAATTTTGAAATATTCCTTGACTTCTAGTGACTTTAATTAATTCATTAGCCCACACTTATAGAATGTATCTCACTTGCACGATTTGTTTTCATCATGTTGCTTTCTTATCATAGCTACACTAAACTTTCCTCATCTAAAAAATAAAATTTAAATTTCTTACTTTTAAATTAAATAGCCACAGACTTTATTTACAATCTTACCTCCTGATACTCTTGTAAAAAATCTTCTGCTTAATTAATGCAAATTAGTTGAATGTAGCATGTGTGTATGTGTGTATATATGTCTATATAAAATATAGAGTACATACTCTATTAGTGTTGAAAATATGTAATTTTATAAATATTAAGTGGTAGATATTGCAGGAAATATTGAAAATGCTACATGTAAGCAAACCAGAGAGATGTTTATCATATAATTATCATTTAAATATTCATATATTAATATTATTCATATTATAGTAATAAAAAAAGAGTGGAAATAATGTTTAAAAAGAAAGATAAGTGTGTAAAAAATTTTGCTGATGAGGCTATGGGTTAAGTTATCCTGTTCTGGGCAAAGTGGATGTTTATCAGGTAGAAAAGACAGTTGCTATAAATCAAATCTGTCAGGATTAGGGACCGAAAGTCAGATCATGTTTATCAGACACTGTTACAGACTGAAGCCCGGGTTGTAGGCTAATACAAAAATTAAGTGCGATGTTTTACACACAGCAAGAGCTTAAAAATGAATGCCCAGCTGCAGCTAAGAACACTGAGATTCAATGTGACTGTAACAATTAAGCCCTGAGACTTTTATTGGGCCTTCTTCTTATCTGAGGCATTTTCTTGCTTCCTCTAGGCAAATAGGTTTTGTTGTTATTTTCTTCTTTTTTAAATGTCATACTTTTATTTCAAAATATTAGTGGGTACGAATGTTCATTTTACATGGAGGAATTGTATAATCCTGAAGTAAGGACCGAGTGTGCCTGTCACTAAAATAGAGTCCCTGATAAGTAAGTTTTCATCCCTCAATCCCCTCTGAAGCTCCCCTTGTTGAGTTTGGAATGCTCCTAACATCACTTTATGACTCTGTGAACCCATCATTTAGTGCTCATTTATTAGAGAAAACATGAGGTGTTTGTTTTTCCACTCCTGGGATGCTTCACCTAGGATAATACTGTCTATGTTCATCCAAGTTGCTGCAAATGATGTTATTTCATTCTGTTGACTGCTGAATAGTACTCTGGTGTGTGTGTGTGTGTGTGAACCACATTTCTTTATGCGCTCATCAATTGATGGGCACTTAGGTTGATTTCACACGTTTTTAGTTGTGAATTTGGTTGTGATAAATACTAAGGAAATAGATGTCTCATATCTGTCTCCTTTTTCCTTATTTATCTATTTCATGACCTCATAGTGCTAAATGTTCTTGTATAGTGTATTTTTGAATCTGTAAAATACAGCATTTATTAGTGCATTGTAAATAGTTACTTAGAATTGCCTTTTGAGGGATCTAGTTTGTTTACAGGTTGGTCACACCTCCTTATGGAATGAGTCCTACTGGCTGTTTCTGCTCCCTTGTCACTCAGGAACCTGCCAACTGATTACAATTCGGCCTTCACTCTCATCACTTCAGTGAGCACGAGGCTGCAGATAGTACCAGTGATCTCCTTTTAGCTAAATTTTTATCTTACTTAATACTGGCTGCAGCATTTGGCAAGCTCGACTTTCCTTTTTTCTCAAAGTTGTCCGTTCCGCTGACTCCAGTGATCCTGTTCTTACGCAGCCTTCCTTTGTGGACGTTCTTTCCCAGTTTATTTAATGTAACCTTTTCCCACCATCCGTCTTTTTTAGGTTGATCTTCAGGTTATCTCTTGCACTGCTGATGTTTTTATATCTTCACCTTTTCTGGATTATACTATCTGAATGACACTATCTACTTCCATATCTTCAACTACAAGCTATTACAGTGGTGACTTTCAAATCTCTTTTCAGATTTTTGTACCAATTCTTACTTAAGCCTTGATCCCTTGGCCAGCATTTACAAGAACTTTTAAAATTGAACTTGTCTTTTATATGTCCAGAATCTGTTTGTATTCTTATATTTCCTACTTGATAGAGATCTGTTGAGGCAAATCATTATTGATATAATTAATTCCCTTGCATTTGGTAACCTCTTAGTAGTATTTCTTGTCAACTCAAATAAGTGACTGAGTCAAAAGTCTCAATCATGAAGGCTTATGAAGCCAAAGTTGAGGACCGTCTGAGAAAACACAAACCACAGGCAGAACTGTGGTTATTCTTCTGCAAGGAAATTTGGAAGCTTCAGCATTTAAAGGCATAAAGGAAGAAAGAAAAAAAAAACTATAAGAGGTGAGGTGTCTAGCAGTGACGGAAAAATGACTATATGTGCGTGAAAGCCCTGGAAATCTACATTTACATAAAATAAAGGGAATGTAAGAAATATCAGTTATGTAGATGTCCCGGGACATGTGGGAAATGTCTGATCCTCTCATGTCTCCTGTTGTGTTACCTGTAAAGATAAACTTATAAATCATAATTGGTGTGGAATCAACTATTCTTTAGTCTTAAGTACTAGCCTGTGGACCTAATGTTATAATTTTCATGTACTTGCTTATGGAAGATCAATGAGAAATTTCCTTAAGAAATAATCTCTGAGGCCAGTTCTTCACAGGCTCCTGAGGACTTTGCCTTTCCTTTTGCATAAGGGGTTGTGCAAGGTAATATGAGATTCTGATTTTCGTTTATACTATTAAATATATGTTTTCCTTACATTTTTATTATCAATTCTGGCCCTCTGTGTGAGTTATTGCTAACTCAAAACTTATATTCAACCTAGTTTTTCATTAGGTGAAAACATGTTTCATGTTTTCTTCCACATTTTTATATTTTCCCCAGTTTTGTTAATTTTTTTGCAAGTTCCAGGTCATTATTTGACCCAACATTGGATGCTGAAATGCTTTAAGTTGTTCCCTCACGACAAGAGTAAAATTGTGTCTCGTATTACATCAAGAGACTTTGATGGGCCACAGCCCATCTTTCTGCTGTTTTTTAATTACAGTCTGCTCCCAGGATATTTGGAACATTTGAATTATCTGGGAGGAAGGTAATATTCTCTCTTTTATGAAGTCACCTCTACTTCATCTTCTTCATTTTCCTCATTTCAACTTTCCAATTGCCAACAGCTTTGCCCAAATGATTTTTTACAGAAGCAAATGTGGAGTCAGAATTTGGTTTGGAGGTCTTTGAATACCAATTAAAAAAAGAAAAAAAAAAAAAGTTGTTCATCAGAACTGAAATGTCTTCTCCATTTATTTCTATGGCCTCATAAAATAAATGGTATTTTTTAAGTCAAATGAGAACCAAGATGGGCACTGAAGATGCAAATCATCTTTGATGAAAATATGCCATTTAGAGATATAGGCACAAGAACCAGGACTGCAGTGAACATTCATATAAGAAACAGAGTTTCTCCTGGGAGAAGATTTAGACTTACCCAGCTCCAGGAAAGAAGTCAAAAACAAATTGGTTGAACATGATTCTTTTGAACTTTGTGTGTCTGGCCCCCAATAAATGGTTTGCTTCAGAGAAACAGACCTGCTTGCCCCCATGGGAAGCAGAAAACTAGAAATAAAGGCCTGTTTAGGTCAAAGCCAAATTGGGGGACAAAAATCAAAATTGAAGGGAAAAGCTCACCTGTTTTTATAGGTGACACACAACAAGGTCCCAATGATGCTGATCTGGTGAGAACTGCAAGCTCACTGGTCAGTGAGGTCAGAACAAAATCCAAGTTTATGGCATGTGTGTCGGTGTTCTATCTTGTGACTACCTTATGAAAAACAATACTTTTAAAGAACACAACACAAAGCAAGGGTGTAAAATGAGGGAGAAGAAGATGAAAGGTATGGCCTGTTTCCACCCAAGATGTTAGACAGGAACCAGCACTGAAACTGCAGTATCAAACTGAGGTTAGAAAGCTAAGGAGCGCCACACCAGGGGAGGGACTCTCCATGCTGGCACAGACTCATCAGGACCTAACAGAAGTGTACAGAAGACATCATAAGCACAGGGCACTGTCCCCGGGACACACAGCACAAACTTTGTTTCACGGTGGCCTTCAGGAAGACAAAGTCTATGCAAATGAGAACAAAATGGAGGCTATTGATTCAGAGTTCTCTACACTGCAGACTCAGCCACCACCACTGTGCTTTGCAGAGATGCAACCCTGTCAAGTGAGTGGAAAAGCTTCACACTATAAAAGGGAGGGTCTCAGTGAGCTCCATTTGGAGGTTGTCGGGTGGCAATGTGGTGTCTTTAGTGACTGGGCTTGATTCCACATCGACTCTTCCTGATTCATCCTAATTTGAAAGTGGGGGCACAGAATATGGAGGTTGGGAATTGTTTCTCAAGTCCTGACCATCTGAACTCATTGCTACGAAGATTTCGGGTTGACTTGTAGGGCCAGTTACTGCACAGATTATAGTCAGAGTCACATGACAATCTCTGTCTGGCCTTGTTACATTTGGAATTTAATTTCACAATCTTTGGTCCTAAAAGACATTGTCATGCGGCTAGTGCCATAACCTGGACTTTTATAGGAAATTCCTCTGTTCAGCTCTATTAATTCAGTCACACCTAGTAATTAGGAGTTGTGGAGTAGTACGTAGTAACAAAAGTGAGTTCCGGGTGCATCCTACTTGCTATGAGTTCCACAGGCAATAGTGATGCTGTTTGGAATAAATGACCACATATATTCATGAACAGAAGTTCAAGCGGAAGCATTTTGGCAGAGAAGACTACTGAATCTAACTTATGAATCTATTCCTTCTTTTCCATGTTGGAAGAATTTCAATGTAACCAACTCACTTTGGGGACTGCATTACTATCAGCCTTCCATATATTATGTTAGTGTCAGTATAATATGAGAAACCATGGTTAAGCTAGTAATGTTTTTCTTCTTTGGGTCATAGCAATTCCAGGTGAGATCAAGGTAAAAGTGAGGAATAAAAGATAAAGAGCTGGAGAAAGTACCATTTGTTCACTTAACTTGTTTGTGATCTTGAAGATGCATAAACACCACTTCTACTCAAGAAGAAATAGAAGTTCTTAGGTCTAACTGTATGATTCAATGGGCTATATAATCTTCAGTACATGATGGAAAACTCAGGATACGTAGTCATTTGGAGATCCATAATTATACATTCTGTCTCTATTAGAAACCAAAAAGAAATAAGGACCTGATCTTTCTTTTGTTTTATTTACTTTTCTCCCCAGATCGAAATTATTTTCCCTACAATTCTATATGTGCCTTATTTTTCAATCACATAAACACAGCCAAAATCCATCAACAAATTAAAATAAATTTGTTTATTTTCCTTATTCTTACATTTTGAATATTGAAAGTCCTAGATACTATCCTTTATCAAACAATTTAGAAACACTTTTGTACAATCATTACCTCACATACTGGCTGGACATTCATTTCTCACCTAATGTAAATTTGTTTTTCACCCTTCAAAAGAAACATTGTCTCTGAGATTACAACCAAACATTCAGCTGTCAAGAGCCAATGGACTAGGGTCTTCATTATAAATTGATGTGCACCGTTAACCTGCCCTCAGGCCTTTTCTGTTTTCACTTTACCATTTCTTTATCCTTAGTCTTGCCTACTTCTTAATTTATATCTGCTTTTAGATCTCCTTTCTAAGTTATAGAGCCTACTTTCTGGTTTTTCCATTTACACATATCGAAGGCATTCACATCAACTAGTCCATGATGTGTCTGTGTGACAAACAACTGGCCATGGCAAAAGGTGGTAGTGACCTTTGATCACTCTATCCCACTCCTCCCAAACACAATAAATTATTAAATTAATTGTCTAACCTTTAATGACCTTTAAATCTAAGTTTTTACTTCTCCACTCTTAGTATTGTGCTTAACTCATCATATTGTTTCTTAGAAATTATCTTAGAGCCTTGGAGGAATTGTTGTTGACCCTTGGTCAAGCTATAGTTTACTCTATTATTCACTATATAACCAGAGAAATCTTTCTAAAGAATAAATACAGTTCAGCTACCTCTTTCTAACAATGAGCTGACTGTAGATTCCTACTAAATTCCTAGGATGGTCTTAAAATTACGAGTCTAACATATTCCTTTCATGAATAAAAATAAATATAACAATCACTCACAAGATTAATTGATCTCAGAATGTATGAACAGAGATTTCCTGGAGCAATTTGATTATTCCAGTAAGTATATATTTTTCATGGATCCCTCCTAGTATATGAGAATAAAATTGAGAGAAATGAGAAAAGTCTTAGTTTAGTAACACATCTGTGCATACTAGTTTTACCATGTTACTGCTTTTAAAAGAGCTCCCTCCTCTATAATTAAAATAACTATTTTCTAGGTTATATTAAATAACCTTGGATGTTGACGGAAGGTAACAAAAATGCCCAGGATACAGGTTCATAATAAAAGCACATAATGAATAAAAAACATGCATCCATATTGTTTGTACTATTGATGAATATATTTAATATCCTAAAGTCACATCGTGAGAAACAGCTATATATCAGTAATTTTCCAAAATATTATTTGCTACTCAACGAACAAAATACCCACTTGATCTGAAGTTTTGGTTCTTCAGTGACATAGGTCACATTGGATTTATTAAAGTAAATATAGGTCTTTGAATTGTACTTTGGAGCCTAAACTAAAACAGCTCCTAGTGTAAGATTTAAAAGGTAAATAAATAAACTCTTTCAAATTGATAAGAAAAGACATTTTCTATCATTAAAAATGGACAAAAGACTCAAGCATACAAATAAAAGTAGAAGAAAGCAAATATGAAAAAAACCTTACTACCAATAGAACACAACCTGCAAAGTAAATGCACAATGAAACATGTTTCACTCATTTCTCTGGCATGATTTAAAAATGCTAAATGTTTAATGCATTAACATTAAATAGAAATTGAAGGAAACTTTTTCATACGTTGCTATATGATTCAAGAACAATAAATATGGAGTTATTGAAGGTAGGAAACAATCTCTGCTAAGAAAGTAGTAGTTTTTGTAAATTAAGTAAAAACTACTGTTGTGAGGTATCTCATTTATTTGGCACTAGTAATTTTGTTTTTTATCTAAAAGTCCATTTCAGAAGAGAATGGTTTTGAACAAATATTGTATCTGACAATAAAGGAATGAAATGCTTGGCATTTAGAGTAAAAAACGGTGATTGTTTTCAAGAAAAGCCTACATTGCGTAGCTCTATTTGTAGGCTAACAATAGGAAAAAAATGAGTACATTAAACATAAAGCAAAAATATTTCAACCAGCTCAGATCAAAGGGTCTCAATATTGATATTGGTAGCCCTCCTTTTGAATTTTAAATAGCTTGCAGAAATACAAAATATCGCCTGTGACTACTATAAATATATCCATGCACATAAACTCAGAAACCTTGAGGAAATGGAAAAATTCACAGAAAAAACAAAAGCTCAATCAGGAAGAAATAGAACTCCTGAACAGACCAATTACGAGCAACAAAATTAAAGCAGTAAGAAAAATTCTTCAACAAAATAAAATCCAGAAGCAGATGTTTCACAGCTGAATTTTATCAGACTTACAAAGAAGAATTGGTACCTATACTGCGGAAATTATTTCATAACATCAAGAAGGAAGGAGTTGTCCTCAGCTCATTCTAAAAAGCCAATATCATCTTGAACCAGGAAGAGACACAACAAAAAAATAAAACTGCAGACCAATATCCCTTATGAATAAAATCCTCAATCCTCAATAAAATTCTAGCAAACCAAATACAACAGCATATCAAAAAATAATTCACCTCAAACAAGTGGGCTTCATCCCAAGGATGCAAGAATATTTCAACATATGTAAAACATAAAAGTGAATCACCACATAAATGGAGGCCAAAATGAAGATCATGTAATCATTTGAATAGATGCAGAAAAAGCACTTAACAAAATTAAGCACGATTTTACCATGCATGATAAAAAATCTTAACAAAATAAGCATATATGGAACATATTTTGAAAATTGTAAAATCCATATATGACTAAATAGGGAAAATTTAAAAGCATTCCCTCTCAGAACGGGAGCAAGACAAGTGTCCCCACTGTCACCACTTTATTCACCGTGGCGCTGGATGTCCTAGCCTGAACAATCAGACAAGGGGAGATAATTAAGGATACCAAGTGGACAAAGAGGTGGTCAAAGTATCATTCTTTGTGGATGACATAATCTTACATATCAAAAACCCTTGAGATTTCACTGAGAGACTCCTGGAATTGATGAATAAATTCAGCAGAGTCTCAGATCACAAAATCAATGTACACAAATCAATTTATTCCTATTCAACAGTAGTTAAGGTGAAAATGAAATCAAAGACTCAGTGCCTCTCACAATAGCTACAAAGAAAGTAAAAATACTCAGGAATATATTTAACAAAAGAGGTGAAAGATCTCTACAAAGAAAACTGCAATTAACTCAGGAAGGAAATTCCAGATGATATAAACAAATGGAAAAACACATGCTCAAGGGTTAGCTCAATCAACATTGTTGAAATTGCTTACCAACGTAGTTTAAAAGTCTATTCCTCGTATCTCATTTTCTTTTTCTTTAACCGATGGGATCTCCCTATATTATCCAAGCTGGCCTGGAATTCCTGAGCTCAAGCAGTCTTCCTGACATAGCTTCCTAAGTAGCTGCAACAACAGGGGCACTCCACTATGCCAGGCTATCATTTTTCAAAATAACCAAGATACAATAATTTGCATTATCAAATCATTTTGGAGCATAGTATATTAAAATCCACTTAAAAATTTACAATGTACATTAATAAAACTAAGTACCTAAGAAATCTTGAAATAAATATGGACATCCTTTCAGGCTTACTTAACCCTGCGTCTTCTCAATATATTCAATAATTTTAAACTTTTTATTTTCCTGTGTTTCACCTAAATTAGCCATTCATCAAATATAGATGTTGTGTTGAGAGCCATTAACATATAATAGGTAAGTTTTCTTTTTCTTCTTTAGGTTTTGAAAGGCTATATATTGCATCACAATTATGTAAAATAGAATATTTTCAATCAACTCAGTGTCAGAGTAATGGTCACTTTTTGTCTGAGGACTTTTATCTATGTTTGCATGTATTGATTTTTAGAATATCCTCCAACTCAATTTTTCCACACATGTGGTAGACCGAATTTCAGCATAAATATTTTATGAATGCTCTAACTACTGAATATAATTTTGTAACAATGTACAATCCATTGCACAAAGATTTGTAACTTCTAGGCAATAGAATTGATTATAAAAGGAATGTGAAATTTCAAAATGCCTCACATCCATTGTAGTGAAGATTCAGTTCAAGGCAAGTGGGTTTTTAACTCAGCTGAGTAGCCTGCATACAAATCTCAAAACTGTTATTACTTCGGAGCTTCTGGAATCCATAAGTAGCAAATTTGTTATGGTAGTTTCTCCAATGTGCACCCTTTCGAAAACATGAAAGTACAATTCAGCACATATCCAGAAGTATTTTAATGAAAAATATGAAGTGCAAAATCAGCAAATATTCTATTTTGATGAAGATAAAAGGCATGCAGTTTAAAACTGCACCTATCTAGTGCCTCAACCACAATGAGTCTGTTCTTTAAAGTTGCACTTCGATCCACACAGCTTTATTGCCACAATAATTTGGTAAAAACCAATTATGTAACACTACTGATTATTTCTTTTGGTGTGTGATCTCTTTTCACATCAAAAAAACATGAGGCTTTCAATGTCGTATATAAATAAAACTGTTAACTCTTACAGAAATAAAAATATGAGGCACATTGCTTCAAACAAAAATATGTTACTATAGTTTTACTCAAAATATTCGGGACATGGTAAAAATAATGTATAGCTGATTGTTCACAGGTATTTTGTTTTGTAGTTTAAACATACTTTTTAGTTCAATTATTTTTAGTTTAAATGTCAACTTTTCACCTGGTTGCAATTCATGCAAATCTCAGGATGGTTAATTTTCTATTCTTTTGTGATATCAGTACAAGGCTTACTAAGAGGTTTGATATTGGCTATTATTTCCCAGTAAAATCAACTGACTAGAAATAGATAACCTATTCATTCCTTTAATTTTCTGTATGATGAATGTATCAATTAACTTTTTAAAAAGTCCTAGAGAACTATATTTCTGGCTACAATACGTACTGGTTGCAACAGGTAGTTTATCTTGAATCATAATACTCCCTAATGTTTACTTGAAGTCCTTGGCAATTTTCCCCCACCCCCTTTTTTTGCTAATGCACTGGCTTTAAATAAAATATTTTAAGGCATAGTAATGAGGTATTTTGTTTGCTTTAGAAGTATTTACCCTTTAAGAGAAACAGACTTTCACGAACTATCCCTTGTATGAAATTTTGTCTTCTTTCTCTAACCTTTCCCTTTACCCATTCTTTTAGTTTATAAAGAAAAAGGAGGGCGGCGTCTGTGGCTCAATGGAGTAGGGCACCGGCCTCATATACTGGAGGTGGCAGGTTCAAACCTGGCCCCAGCCAACAACTGCAAAAAATAAAAAGGAAACAAAAAGAAATAAATAAGAAAAAGGAAGGAAGAAATGCTAAAATAGTTTCACTGCATCTTTTCAATTCGAGCAAATTGAAGAAGGAAGATCATCTCATTCAAGGAAAAGATATTATCTTCACTGTATTATATGACAAGGAAAATGATTTGCAACTACAGATAAATTGATTGTAATTATAAACTAGATAATTATGTCTATAAATCTAAATGTATGTGCCAGCTACTTTGGTAAAGTATTTTTTAAAACATTACTTGTATTTTAAAAAGATTCTTGAACAATTTTATGCTAAGAGATGTAGAATTATAGTCAGAATCACACTAAAGATTTACTTAGGTTTATTTAATTTAAACAATTTAACAACCTTGCATACAGCTTCAAATGCAACCCTCTGTCTCCTCAGGCGTTTATAATTAAGACATTCTATTTGGGCTCTTGAATTACATGACAGGGATTTCAGTTAAATGAAAACCTGCAAGTCATCTGGAAAATCCCCTATGTAACCAGCATTATGATTCTGTTTTCAGATTCTGATCCCTACTAAAGCACCGGTCTCACTCTTTCATAGGTGAAATGATTTGTTCATTTTTTTGTGTGGTTTATAGATCTTGTGTGTCTTTAGAAATGGACAGTGCCTCATCGTACAATGCTGAATGCATAGTAAGTGTTAAGTAGATGTTATGAATGGCTGCTTGGATAATGAATAGATAAATTCTTCCTTGTGAAAGGATCAACCAATTTCTTAGGTAAAATCTAGGAACTGTCAGTTTCTAAAAGTGAAAAGAAATACAGTTTTGCTACCACTGGGCTACACAACAAAACCTTTAAACTTCGGTTAGAAATGTATTTATTTGTAACTTTGATATTGGAAATAATCATATATATATATAGATATAACACTAAAATATAGTTTCATTAAAAGATAGACATAATTTTGGCAATCTTGCTGGCTTTAAACTTAAAAATCATTGCAGTTAAGGCACATGAAGTAAAATTGCATAATGTAATGAAATTCAATCTTTTTACATTGAAATAGGCACTTAGTAGTTTGCTAAATAAAAGTGTATACGGAAACCTAAAAGTGTATATTGAGACCTTTTTTCCTCTTGTCTTATAAAGACATTTTGAACCATGTTATTTTGTTGTGAAATAAGAATTTTTTTATGCTAACACGATAGATGAAATAATAAAGACATCTACAAATGTATCACCAAATATAGTAATCTTTTTTTGATAGAAATTGTATTACCTTTAAATAGCAAGCATAGGTTACAGGGAACTGGCATGTTTTCATCCTCATTTAGAAAGATCTTGTACATAAATGGTGAAAATGGTTTTCTGAATTATGAAACTTGACTCCTCTCTCTAGATCCCGCCTCCTGCCTCAGCCACTTGAACATAATACACATTAGCTGTAGATAAAGATTTGGGGCTTGATTTCTTAGCTTCTCTTAATCTCTTCCCACTCGATACATTTTGGAAGAGCTACATTCTGAATTCGAATTTTAACAAATAGTAGAGTAAAAGTGAGGTATTTATAAATGAAAAGTTCAAAGGTTCAATCTATTCTTTTAGTCAAGCACCATGGTAAAGTCTCACCTGATAAATGGTTCCATAATTGATGTTGTTCTGGTCAGGCGATTCCCCATGGACTAGTTTGAGAATAAAAGTTTAAAGCAAAATTATGTGATTCAGTAGAAATTGTGTCTGCTTTTTCATTTTTCCCATGATATATGTTATTTAGTCATCAATCTTTATCCAAAAGCAATGAAAGTATGTTTTTCTGACCCCCAAACTTCCACCTTTAATATGCACCATGCCCATTTTGAAATGTGCAGAAAAAAGAAAGTAAAACACATTTGACTACATCTTACTTGTGCCAAATAACAGGTCATAATAGTGCTTGAATGTTGCTGTCGCCTGTAATCACCAGGTGCTCTTCTGGGGGATTTTAAATCACCATCATTGAGGTCTTAACGTTCATAAAGGGTAAGTATAATAGATCGTAGTTTATAGGATTTTAAGTCAAAACATGCAAAAGAAATTTAGGAATTGATTAATAATTTTTTTTTTTTTCAGGAAAGGCACAGGTGTGGGAAATAGTCCCTGTAGAGGATATTTTAAAATAAGATTTCTCTCTTTTCTTTTCTTTCCTTTGCTTGTCTTCCTCTCTACCCGAATTCTTTATTCAGAAAACCATTTGGTGGAACATCCCATGATAGGCATCCGCTCAGGTGACATTTCTTACAACAGGTGTCAAACTTGAACAGTGAAATAGGCATTGGCTGGATGCAAGGTTACCCTTGCTTGGGAATCAGAATTCATTTCTGTATAATGTTGTATGAGAGCAAAATATCAACTCATATTTTCTGTGATTAGTCATCTGCTTTTCTAGATTGGCACATGTAAATCAAAAGAAACTTTTCAAATAACTATTGAAGAATGAATACTTTTTCTCTTCTATTCTAAATTATGAAGTTGCATAAACCATTGAATAGAGTATATAAATAATATTTGATGTAAAAGTCCCATTACTGGAAAAAAATTGCTCCCTAAAAAAGGACTGAATAAAGTGAATAGTCATTTATTTGCTGGCAAAGTAAACCACTCTTGATTAAGACTGTTCATTTGCCCATAAAATTTGCATAGATTTGAGATCCTGCTAGGAAGTGTGAAGTGTCAAATTATATATATTGAACTTTCTCAGTGAGTCAAGTTTTATTTAATTTAAGTAATTATAATTTAAATTATACCATAAAAATCCTCAGTGTGTAGAAGTGCAACTCCAAAATGATATCTTCTGTTCACTTTGTTAAAAAAAGTGTGAGCATTTTCAAAGTCCTAGTTGTATCCTATCATATTTTTACATAAAGTAGCTGTTTTTATCAGTCAATGCACTTTCTAAATGAGAAAGACAAAAGTAATATTAATTTAGATCTCATAAATTCTCTTCCTCTTTGTTTTGCAAAGCTAAAAATTAATACACTCCAGCCTATCAATTCACTTTCCATAGAGGCTAGATTTTAAGCTAAGTTATAATTCTACACCTTTAAAATCTGTGACCATCACTGTCTTCTTGACTTTCATTACCATAATTCATGACAAGTAAAATGATTAACAGAAGAGCAATCTCAAATGATTATCATAATTCTGATAAATACAAGTGCACCCCTACTATAATGACTAAAATAGTACCTATCTACATTTAAATAAATGACTTTGTAAATAACCTACGAAGTGTTTGTAGGATAATAATATATAAATACTAAAGCATGCTGCTTTTTCTTGCATTTAAAGTTCAATAGCATCAAATTATGAAGATAAAGTGTCAGTGTAAGCCAGTATTTAACAAAACTTGTAATTGGTGTTTTCAGAACAAAGAGCTGGGGAGGGAGTGGTGAGTGGCTAGTGGCCACCCAGCCCACATGTATTTAAATTTAGGATGTACATGGAAGGAAATTGAGTCATTTCCCATTCTCTTTCCTTTTTGTATTTTGTGAATTGTTGGCTATATGTAGTTACTTGAAATAGTTGGGTTAAAAATATTTTATTGTTTTTGTGAGTTAATAATTCATAGGAATCCATTTTTCAATATGTACGTATTGAATATATATTAACACATACAAAACAAATACATAATTTAAGAATTTTAGGAATTCTCTTTGTCTAAAATATTTCAGTTTAAAACATGATTATTTTGCTATTAAATAAATCAAAACTACACAAAAATTAAAATAATAAAATAAAAATTCTCCTGAAGCCTATATTAATTAGTCATTGCAAGATATGCTGTATTATGAGACTACAAATAATATATGTATCATACCTATAACTGATTTGTAAAGGTTAGATAAAATAATGACCAAATTTCTAATGTGCTTACTATTTGACAGAAATTATTTTAAGGGCTTTACATAAATTAATTATCACAAAATATCAATTATATTGTTTATATCGATGTGATTAATAATCTAAGATCACCAAACTAGAAAATAGTTGATAAAGAAGATGAAAGCAAACAATTCTATATTACAAACTATATTTCTTGAACACTTTCCCATCGCGATTTTCATTAAATAACAAACTAGATTTTTCTTACCTTAAAATACAGTTAATCTATTAAAAGTAACATTTTGTGGGGATATCTATGGATCAATTCTAATGTGTATTTTCTTTAAAGAGAAATAATATACTGAATATAGTTTCCAAGTATCTGATTACATAATAAATATAATTAAGAATGAAAATACCTTAAAATCGTTCTAGTATTAATAAAATACAGTGTAACTTTTTAAATTAAAACAGACTTCTGACTTAATACTTTTTTTAAAAATGGTTTATTTAATTTTAATTTATATGGCATCAAAGATAAAACACATCAACTCTTTAAAATTTGATTACCGTGCCTGTTGAGAACACTCTTTGTATCTGGTAGGAGTGAGGACAGCAGTGTGGCTTATGTCCCAGCACGGTGAAGAACGACAGAGAGAAATCTGTCTGTGTTGCTTGGTCGGGTCCTGGTCAGTGTGTCAACATTTAGGTCTTTGGAGGATCATGGATCTCTAATGACATGTGCAGTGAGATAAAGCAGTGGAATGTAATAAATGCACATTATATTTAACATGTTAATAATGAGAGACTATAGAATAAGAAAGAGAAAAAATAAAAACTTACCCTCAATGGACTTTTTTGGGCAATCATGAATTAGGGATCTTATAACAATGAAACATAGTTTTAATTGACATGAAATTTAATATGCTGATGGAGTGGTTATCAAAATGTGGATTCCAAACCAGCATCAGTGACGTCACCTGGAGCATCATTAGTAACACAAATCTGTGACCTTCCCTCACCCCAGACACACCGAGGGAGACACTGGGGGTGGGAACTGGCAATCTGATTTTAACAAGCCCTGCATGTAATTGTGCTGCAGAATAAACTTAGAAAATCATTCACTCAGGGCATAAAAATAACCCAAGTGGTGTAGCTGAATTCTTTTTGAGATATTATTGTATTTCCATGCAATGTAGCTTTTTTTTCTGTTATAAAATTATCTGATTTTACTGCTAAAGCTATTTTTTCCCTTGAACTCTTAATGAAAGAAAACCTATGAGAAGACTACCACGTGCAAAAAAAACCCACAATGTATCTTGCTAAATTTTTGAAATCCATGTTTGCACTGTTATTCCTGTGTTCTGAAAAATGGACAGCGCACTTACAATAATGTGAATTTAGAACGAAGAGGCCTTAATGACCATCTAGATGTTTAATACAAAATTCTTACATTGAGATCCATGATTCTGCTCACATAGTACATGAAAAGGTATGTTTATGTTTTATTTTTCAGATAAGAATACAAATCTTAAGTAACAATTCAATATAATTAGTAGACAAATGTTATGCCTTATTTCATTTAATATTTTTATAGGGAGAAACTGAAAATAAAGAGAACTTTTTAAAGGATGAGTGAGATCTTGTCATGAAAACGTCAGAAAAATTTTTATTAATTGTAAGTTTAATTATTCAAAATATTAATACGAAGAAAATTACATATTTACACATAAACAATATTAAGAACTTTTTCAGTAATTGTATTTATTTGTTTGATCATTTTCCCAAAACAGGCCTCATATCAGGCACTGCATTTACTGATGATTTAAATGTTGTGAGTGTGTCAGCCATACTGAAAAAGAGCTCCAAGGCTAGAGAAGGAAAGCTAAGTTGTTAAATTCAGGAGGTTTGTTATGCAGCAAAAACATAGCCAATAAGGATCTTAAATGGTGGGTATAAATTCTACTTCCACCAAACTAACCCAAATGCTTAGTTAAAAACATCTTCTAGGCTCAGCACCCGTAACACAGTGGTTAAGGCGCCAGCCACATACACTGAGACTGGCAGGTTCAAACCCAGCCTGGGCCAGCTAAGGAAAAACAACAGTGACAGCTGCAACAAAAAATTGTGGTGGGCACCTGTTGTCCCAGCTGCTTGGGAGGCTGAAGCAAGAGAATCGCTTAAGTCCAAGAGTCCGAGGCTGCTGTGAGCTGTGACACCACAGCACTCTAACGAGGATAATGTAGTGAGACTCTGTGTGAAATAATAATCTTCTAGAAAAAATATCAGAATGTCATCTACTAATCACCATCAGAAAATATATGAATGATTTTTAAGAACATATGCATTTTCCCAGTTGGCAGAATATAATCTCTCAATAAATGAATATTTAGATTTCAAGACAATTTTACTGGAAATAAGATGGATTAATTGTTGCTTTTCTGTTCTACAAATAAGTTTAAGAAATATATATATACTTATAATTCTATTTTAGTCCATGGGATTTTGGGTTCACTGGGGTCTCATGTTCCTGCCTTCCAGTCCAGTCTTGAATTACAGTCATACTTATATTTATGCAGCCCCTGTCCCTAGAATTTTACTGTTCACAATAAGCACATTAAACAAAGCTACAACTTCATTCTATTTTTCATACAAATGAACTTGTCCTAAAAAAGATTTAAGGTGCAGTTTCCATTATGCATGCCCACTGAATTGTCAAAGATAGCTTCAGAATTGGCCATTTATTCAATCTGTAGATGTGTCTCTTGTTTCTGCGTCTCAAGGCCTCTAGAACATATAGTCATAAAAGGAAGTTTTCTCAAAATAAAATGTGGAAACTTCTAATGCAGTATGTCTTTAAAAGATAGATGTATTTTTGTTCCATTTGGAGAAAAAGCCACTATTTCCTAAATATTATGTTTAGAGTCCATTTCCATGTTGTAAAGCTCCCAGGTACTTTGAAAGAGAATCTCTTGCTGCTTATGATATTATAGCATAATTCAAAACCTTTTTACCATGAAAAATAGCGTACTGTAAGGTAATGGGAAAAATCCTCCCATCTCAATGTATTATTCCATTTTTCGTCCAGTAGAACACTTTTCTAAAAGAAACATTTTCTTTCCATTTATTTCTAAACATGATAGCTATTTTCTCTTCATTCCTTTTGACTCTTTCAGAGCAATCTTCACAGAGCCTAGGGAAGTACCTAATTAAGCATATCATTCAAAACACACTAAATAAATGTCTCCAGAAACCCAAAGTAAACGGTCAAGAATTCAGAATTTGTTGACTATCAGTTGAGCTGATTAATGCTTCGGTCTACCCACTGAAAATGACATTCTCAGGTACTGAAAAAACGTTATGTACATTTGTGACTTTCACAAGAAATTCTCCTCCCTTATTTTTTTAAAGTTTTCTACTTTTATACTCGCTTGTAAATATTCACGTCGGTTAATCATTCATTTGCAAATAGTTATTAGTTCTTCTTTTAGTAACATATTGAGATAACCTTCATACCAAATTGTTTTTTCTCTTGCTATTTTCAAGATTCTGTCTCTCATTTATGGCTATTTATGATTTGTCTATGTCTATGTCTCAGCCTTTATCTTCCTATTAGTTAAGTTTCTTAGATATAGATGAAAGTTTTTTCCTGAAAATTGAAAAAGTTCAGTCATACTTTTCCAAATATGATTTCTGCTCCCTCCCTTTTTCCCTCCCTTTGTTACTCTCCTTGTCTGTACGCTGGTGGGCTTCAGGGCGTCACACAGCTCTCTAAGGTTCTTTCTTCTCCTTCGTATTTCTTTCAAAGGCTCTATAAGCTTCTCTGGGGATTTGTTCTGCTGTTGAGTCACTACAGTGAAATTTTCATTTCAGTTATTTTACCTTTCAACTTAAAGCCTCAGACTTTCTATTCAGCTCTTTTAAAAATAACTTCTCTTCCTTTATTTATATTCTTTCTTTGGTGTAAACTTGTTCTTCTACTTTCCTTTAGTTCTTTAGATGTTATTTCTTCCAGTTTTGGACGCATTTATAATAATCTGGAAGGTACTGTCTCCTAAGAACAATGTCGGAGCATCTTCAGCAATACTTCTTGCTGTTTTCCTGCGAACGAGCCATCTTCCCTGAGTCTTTGTGGGTCTCATAATTTTTTTCTTAAACTAGCATTGTAAGTAATATAATGTGAAAACCCTGGGAATCAGCACTTCATTAACAGAGTTTGTTGTTGCTGTGGTTTATTATTGAGGTGGTTATTTAAGATCATTTGTTTAATAACTTTTCTGGACTAATTCTACAAAATCTGTATCCTTTGCTGTGTGTCCACTGAAGTGTTTGGTGACCTAATGACTGCACAGAGTCCTTTACATGCTTTGTAACCCGTGTGTCTCTTAATATTTGTGATGTATTCTCCGTGCTTTAGGGCCCACTTTCACCACTGCCACAGGCATTTTGAAAGTTAATATTTATACTTGTGCTATCCAAATTTCTCTGCTGGGCCTTGCTCTCAAGAAAATGAAGAATGAATTCATGGATCACCTCAAGTAAGCAACAGGATAGATTTTGATAGATTAGAGAGAGAGGGAAGCAAATCCTCAGGACAGGGAAGGGTTCCTGAGAAGGTTGCCAATTTTGATTCTCTGTCAATGGTGTCTAAGGGCTTATTTATTTATTTATTCTTTATGTATTTATTCACATTTGAGACAGAGTCTAACTCTGAAGCCCTAGGGTAGAGAGAGTGTCCGTGGACATTAGAGCATATAGCAACCTCACCTCCTGGGCTTGAGTGATTCTCTTGCCTCAGCCTGCCTAGCAGCTGAGACTATAGGCACCATCACAAGACCCCACTGATCTTTTTTTTTTTTTGTCTAGTTTTAGTAGAGACCGGTCTCACTCTTGCTCAGGCTGGTTTCAAACACCTAACCTCAAACAATCTTTCCTCCTCGGACTCCCAGAGTGTCAGGATCACAGGCGTGAGCACTGTGCCCATCCTTCTGCCTAGGCCTAAGGGTTATATACAACCTTCTCTGTCCCTGCAGGCAGGAGATTTGAGGAAATGAAACCTATGTCTCAAACATGTCACACCCGTTAGCGCCAGAGGCCTGTGGGAGTAGTTATTCTTAAGACTGCCATTGTGTAGGAATGTGGTCTTGTTTGGGGCATTCCATTCCTCCCTAGGAATGGCAGCTCAGGGGGAATATTAAGCAAACTGGTTTATAAACCTGCCTACGCCAAGAAAATGGAATCTGTCCAGCCTCGAAGAAAGGGACCTGCGTCACTGCATGATGTCTAGACTCCCAGAAATGTATTACACATTGTGAAGCCATCTGTTACCTTTTCATCCCCCAGTGTTCCTGTTTGCATTTTCTGGTCAGTCCCTTACAGCCCTATATGTGATGCCACCTTAGAAAGTTACAATGCTACGAGGATAAGCAGTTACGCTTTTTTTTTTTTTTAATGTCCTAGGGATAACACTCCGTCCACATAGATTGAGTTCTGAGTCAGATCAAATAAAAACAAGCCTTGAAACGGAACCTCTTCCTGAGCTTCCAGGTTAAATAACGATGATTCTCTGGGGATGAGACTTAAGGCCTGTTGAAATCCACTCTCTCCTTCCTGGTGGCTGTTAAGTTATCGCTTTTCACAGCATTAGGGTTGTGCGATTACTGGTTTCTAAGGCTACTGCTTCCCTGGAGACAGGGAGATAGTATTAGTGAAACTTAGAACACCAGAAAAGCTAATCATTCTCTCCAAGATTCAGCCATTTTTTTTCCCTTGAAAAAAACATTCCACGATTTTTGTTAACCCTTACTTTTTTTTTTCTTTTTTATTAAATCATAGCTGTGTACATTAATGCATTTATGGGGTACAATGTGCTGGTTTTATATACAGTTTGAAATACTTACATCAAACCGGTTAACATAGCCTTCACCATACATTCTTAATTATTGTGTTAAGACATTTATACTCTACACTTAGTAGATTTGACATGTACCCTTGTAAAATGCACCATAGGTGTGGTCTGACCAATATACCTTACCTCGGTCGCTCCCCCTCTTCATCTTGAGCTATAGTTGGGTTATAGCTTTCATATTCAAGTGTGGGTTCTTAAATATTGGTTGTCACATGCCACTTCTGACACCACTTGCCAGGGCCCAGGACTGGCCAGGTCTCAGGGCCAGCTTAACTAGGTTCTGGACGAGAACCGCTAAGTTACCTTGCTCAGGTACAGTTTCTCTTAGGTGCCTGAGGGCTGTCTACTTTAGCTGGAGAGAGAGAGAGTCTTAGAGAGAGTAAAGCAGTCTTCTTAGAAAGATAGATCTAGTCTTTAGCAGAGCTTGGTAATCTTCAGCAGAGAGATACCGTGCTGACGTTCTGCAGGCGGGAGAGGAGACAGAGTCAGAGTAAGTGGGTACATGATAGAATGCGCATGCTCCCTGACTGCCTTCTCCGCCAGCCTAATATAAAGCTGATCCCTTGCCTCTCAATACCACAGGTGTAGAGACTGCCAATTCACCACTGCTCTAATCTCGCGAGCTCTCATGCTTATTAGGAGAGCTAAATCCCTCTCCATGCCCTTTCCACCCAGGTGTTCCATTATTGAGCTATACAGGTATTTCTTATAACTCTCACTCCTCCTAGCCATAGGCTATATGGGCTACAACAATTGGTTTCACTGTAGAGCTGAGTATATTTGGATACTTTTCTTCCATTCTTAAGATACTTTGCTAAGAAGGATATGTTAACCTTTCCTTACTTTATGTGTGAGTTCTAAAATTTAGACAATAGACTTTGCCTTTTAAAAATGTATTTTTTGTGAAGGATGAAGATTTTTACAATTGTTAATTCCAGCATTCCAGAAGTCTTCTTCTTTCATTGACTTTTTCTTTGATATATGTATATTGATGAAGTACTTAATACATTTTTCCTGTGAGCAAGGTACTAGAGGGTTTATTTCAGCCCTCATGGTAATTGAAATTATATAAGGTACTAGAGGGTTTATTTCAGCCCTCATGGTAATTGAAATTCACAAAAATTTGCATTTGTGTGAAGTCATCTTAGTTTATTCCTGTTATTATTTTAAAATAAATTGTATTTCATTCAACAATCACCTCAAAGAGGAGCTTAGAATCTAGTGACATAATATATTAACTGTTGCATTAAAGTTAAATATTTTGTTAAGAATTTAAAAGTTTCCTTTGGCATTTTCAAGAAGGTGAATAGGGCTGACCTCGTAAAGTATACTTTCAATAAAATGAGGAGGAGGAGGGAAAGCTAAAGCAAGAGCACAAGTGGATGAGAAGTTAATAGGATTGTGACAGATAATAAATCTTCTTTCCAAAAGAAATTTAAAAAAAACCTCTATCACTGATAAATCTCTGCTTAGGAAATGAAAGCCCAGATTATCCTTCCCCCCTTTTTTTTCTGAGACAGAGTCTCATTTTGCTTCCCTTGGTAGAGTGCTATGCCTTCCTAGCTCACAGCAACCTCAAACACGTGGGCTCAGGTGATCCTTTTGTCTCAGCCTCCCAAGTAGCTGGGACTACAGGCACCCGCCACTAATGCCCAGCTATTTTTTGGAAACGGGGTCTCTCTCATGCTCAGGCTGGTCTCAGACTCCTCAAGCAATTCACCTGCCTAAGGTTCCAAGAAATGTTAGGATTGCAGGTGTGAGCCACCATGCCCAGCCTTATCCTCCTTTTTTAATTTCTTAAACTTTTAAGAAGCCCACAAAAAGAAGAAATAAAAACCAATAAGGCAAATAGCTCACATTTCTCTAGTTTGGATTTTATTTACATAAATTTGCATATCCCCCAAATGCGGATTCAAAACTAATCTTAGATAACTGCTTTAACTTGACCTTTGGAGTTTATTAATATGACCGCACAGACATTGACAGAGCATATCCAACAATGGGCAGCCAAACCAAATACTAGTTCCGTGGCAGACTACTGTGTTTCAGGTTCATAGGTTTATATTATGTGACCTTTTATAATATAAGAATTCGGCTTTGCATACTATACATCTAGCTAAATGCCCAGGGTGGTGGTGGAGATAGTAGTTTTTCAGTATTTACTTTTAATTTGTTAAATTTAGTGAGTGGCCTTATTTGTCAGTGCTTCAGCAGCAGTTGGAGTTTCTCATGTTTACTCATCAACAAAGACAGAGGGAGGCACTTTCAATGAGAACCACTTTGCACTGCCAATGTGTCGTCTCCTACCATTTCATTAGCATCTGTTCCATTATGCATAAACTTAGAAAACTACTTATAAGGCGGAACATATTTAACATACATCATTTCATTTTCTAATGATTGCAGCATTTCTATATAAATAAATCAATATTAGTCTTTCATAATCACAACATTGATATAAACCTGAACACTGGGCGTAGACCTAATAACAATTATTTTCTTGATGATTTGGGTTCAACGTAGTAGTCATTAGGAGGAATTCTAAAGCATCAGTTAATCTTCTATTGTGATTCCAATTAGCCCTAAATTGCACCATGGCTTCCAAGACACTGAAGTTGGACATGGAGCCTTTACTGTGCTGTCTTGTATTAAAGAAAATTTGTTCAAGTCAAACAAATTATAAAACAAATATTCTAGTTCTCCCCGCTATTGAATGCCTGGCATCTTGATCAAACCACACGAATTTTATTTTACTTAAAGACTTTACGTTATTTTAAATTGCATTTGGTAAACCTGATGCAAAGCTTTCTGCTTGATAAAAAAGGACATGGTAATATTTTTTAACTGAAAAGTGCTATTGTTATTATATACTACAACTGTATAATATGTACTATATATATAAACATGAATTTAACCCTCAATTTTATGTTATTATATATTTATGATATATTTCCTCTAACATAATTTATTCCTTTGAGAAGGCCTTTCTCATTTCAGCTGCATGTGATTTTAGGAGCATGTTTCACTAAGTAGCAACCAAGATTGTCAAAGGGATGTCTGGTGAAAGGTCAGTTACATGCCAGCCTTTATATATTCAAATACGGAAACTTCCTACCACTCTCAGCACAGTGTGTTTTCTGTTCACAGAAGAGTAATTTGTGGAATCTCTCTAGTTACACAAAGATATGGTGAAAAAGTGGACAGAACTATTAGTGACTTAATTGGTAATGTCACTTTCAAAGACAGAGGCAATAGTGATCTCATAGCTTGGAGTATAGGTTATCAATGCACTTATAGATCTCAAAAACCTGACTCCTCTCTGGAAATTAAAGGCTTGTTTGAGAGAATTGTGTTACCTCTATCAAGGTAAATTAATAGGGTAAGACTTTCCAGGTTAATAACCTATACCTAATGCAAGGCCATAGCATTTCCAAGGGAGTTCAGCACAACATAAATTTAGGGGAGACTTTCTAAATGACTTGTGTAAACACCTTGGCAGACAAGCATGAAATGAGATGCCACATCAATAGTTGATGGCTTGGATTTTAGGTCTCATTTATTTAACATGGGAAAAATATAAACTTCACGTTTGATTTTAAAATGTCTCTGCATCTAGGGATCTATTGTAGAAGAAAAAGAAGTTGAGTCTTTGACAATTAGACAACCTAAGGGCTTGAGTGATGAAAAAGTAAATAAATAAAATATCACATGTGTTTAAAGCTCCCAAGTAAGAAGCAGTTCCACACTAAGTTTGCTTACAGAACTTAATAAAACATATCAATATCATTTTCTAAACTTCATATGAGTTTCACTGGCACCAGAATTGATCCTGGGAGGTGTCTAAACACTTTATTAATGTCATGCACTCATATCAACCTACTTAACATAACTCTAGTGATAGAGAACACTGTTACACAAAGAAACTTTATTACTCTCAGATAGGTGACAATAGATAATATCCCAGGACTCATATGCAGGAGAGCTGCCCCAAGCAGGTGGAGTCTAGTCTGCACATGGCCCACCTCACTCAGCTGCTGAGAAACTCTGGAAGTGTGCTCTGCTATGGGTTTTATCCCAGGTAACTTGACCCAGTGGGCTAACGCTTTGTAGGCATCCAGGTTTAGGAAGGACCAGATCAAAGTCTGGGCTGTTCCAGCCAGTTCCCCCTTATCTCAGCATGTTACACTCCCCAGCACATTCTATAATGATTCTTCAGAGCAACAAGCAGAAAAGAGGAAAAGAATTGAGCTAGAACTTCTCTCGCATAATGCTATGGAATTTGTTGTCAGAACACTTTAGCCAAGATGTCAAAACAGAAAGGCCCTTCAGATGATAATGGTTGACCTGAATTCATTGAAGGTTGGGAGCCCAGAATCCCTCACCCCTTTGACCTGTTTCAATTACTCGGCAGAACTAGAAAGTTCAACGGAGGCTCAGCAGGAATCGAAAGCCAAAGTGGATAGAAATGGAAAGCACAAGGAGAGCATCCCAGCATCCTGTGAGGGAGGCAGAGCAGGGCACTTGAAAGAGCTTTAGTATAACAAAGAGAAATTTTATTTAAGAACAAAGGGAAAGCTTAGAGCACTTCCAAAGAGAGTTGGAAGTGGGTCCCTCTCGCAAGTGAGAAGAGAGAGAGAGAGACTGAGAAGCAAAGTTAGTGCAGAGAAAGAAATACCTCTTTCTCTCCATTTGAACTTGTTTGTAACTCTTCCACTGGTCTCTTGGCCCCTCCGGGAATTATTGTTCTTTTCCACTGGTCATTGATTGCCGTCCTTTTCTATTGGTCTTTGGTTACCCCATACCCACATTCTTTTCCCTTTTTTGAAGACAGATGCTGGGAAGTGGTCAGACTGTTAAATATTCTTATGGCCACCACCCGCCTACCACCCGGCTTCCTTGTTCAGCCAGCCAGGCTTTCCTCTCATCTCCTGTGAACCCTCTTTTGCTGTCTTCTAATATTTGTAAGGCTTCAAAAGTTTTTCATTTTTATTCCCCACCTTCCCGCATTATTAAAATACATCAAAAAAATCAAAGTTCAGTTTGCTATTTTCTGATAAGGAAGATATGTGACCCTAGATTTCAGATATATCTTTCTATTTTTTCCCTCTGTTTTCATGTTCATGTTACTACTGTAAATGACTATGTCAGATATAAAGGTTATTTCTAAAGAACGTTAACTAAAAACATAAAAACTCTAGAAACAAGTCCAAGTTACTATTTTTTTTAAAAATAGCTTTCCCGTAGTGCTTTGAGTAACAATAAAGTGTGTCTAGTTTGTGGGAAAATGCCATAATCAGTAGTTAAATTAATAATGAACCATTAAATAAAAATGGTTGAATGTATATTTGAATAAATAAATATTTTAATGTCTTATAACCCTGTCATTCATGATGTACCAGAGTGAGAGCTGAACATTAACTTTCTCTCCTTTCTTACACTGTGTATATTGAACAACTATTAATATATTGGAATAGTGATAATGGCTATTATTACATTTAATTGGAGATTCTGGAAGCCCATGGAAGTGTAAACTAACAATTTCTTACAAGAAGAAATTTATCTATATTTCAGAAAAATTATCTTAGAATTTATTCTAAAGCAAACGATGGCTTTTTGGGTCTTATACAATATAATGTGTTTTGAGAATTTTGGAGGGCATTTGTTCCACCTTCAAAATAATCCAAAAATCTCAAGACATTTTCAGAGAGAATTGAAACAAAAGAATTTCAAGTATCTGTACTAATACACTTTCTTTATATCACCATGTATGTATTTATTTATTATAGATTTTCAATGTTAGAATTAACCACTGTAAAGAGCTTTTTTCTCATGCTTAAGGAAACCTGGATTGTTTTCTAGGATATGTCTTCTTTCTAATAAACACTGATGAATAAATAAATAAATGAATGATATTAAAGATCTATCTGCTTTTCAAACTTATCAAATACAATGGAAACCTCATATGCCATGAGGAATAACTATTAAATTTACAAATGACTATCGAATGATTCTCATCTAATGTTTTGCAACAGTGAATTCATTTCAGATGCTTCGATGAGGTTTTTTTTTAATTGTCTGTGGTACTGAAGGAACTTAGAAAATGATTTTAGAGTCACTTGCAGGGACAAGAAATAGCAGAATGTTGGTCAGAACAGAACAGCAGCACTACGTCCCAATGACCAGTCCAACCGCATTGGGGATTGTCAGCCTGTTTCTGTATCATTGAGAGTACTTGATTCTCTCTACAATGGCTCTACCACAAAGATTCTTCTCACCTGGCGCTCTGGCATTTTAACTGCTTTATGAAGTAAACTTATTTACATATTTTTAAATATACATCTTGCCTTTGTGCCATGTACCAGTGTTTTTCTTTTCAGGTTGTCATTTAACTGCTTATTTATGTTACAACTACTTTCAATTCAATCCCTGCACCACAAGAGTAATAATTAAATTTTTACATGCATCCTCCTAAACCTTATTTTATTTTACATTTCTTTCTAAATAATGACTGTCTTGTCCCCCCCCCACCGAAAAAAAGCAATGAAGGAGACTTATCAAGATCACTTTAAAAAAAAACAAAAGAAAGCTCAAAGTCACATCTCAACCTTTAATTAAAGGGCCTACCACATATTTTTCCCCATTATGCTTTTAGAAAATGATAAGGATATGAAAAATGATAAACGCAAGAAAGAAAAGGAAAGATAAATAATGGGAGGATGCTATTTTATTTAAAACTAGTCTTATAAGTGATTCTTTTAATATAAACTACATTTAGTGCAATTGAATTTAAAAGAAAAAGGCATATAAATGATATTTTTAAAAATATAAATTGCATAAATATTATTTCTTCTTAAGAGATATTTCTCCCATAAAAGATACAAAGTACCTCAAAATTTAAGTATCTTTTAAGAATTATTGACAGGTTGGAGATTTGAATTATTTCAACTTGTCATAGTATAACCTGTGTTAAAGCATAAATTAAGACACAATAAAATTTAAGAGTTTATTTGAGGAAACAGCAATTCGTGAATTAAGCAGCTCCTGACCAGAAGTCCTTTGAGGGCTCTACAGAGGCTATGAAAGAGATTCTTTAAAATGACAGATGTGGAGATAAAGCAAAGAAAAATATTTGATTGGTTACAATTATGTGATTGTATTTATTTGGCCTATTCTTCTAAAAATCTTTCTTTTTAGACATCTGTGAGTTACTTGACAGCTTCTTATCAATTGAGCTTAAGTTTTGTTTTTCCCTAATACAAGCATTTACAAGAAAGGTCTCAGGTAAAGTTCCACTTCCGCTTGCCAGGTAAAGTTATTTTCAAGGCCTAATTGGCTTATCTGCTCAAGAAATCTTCAGATCCCATCTCCATTTTAATATATTTCAAAACCTGCACAATCTGGTGCTTTCTCCTATTCCCCAAGTTTGCATTGCTGATGTACATAATGTTTGTATTTTTACCTAAAATTTCTTTTACATTTACTGAGTTTATTCCTATACTTATTTTGTTCAAATTCTCATGATTTCTTTTTTATTCATTACTCAATTGGCTTAATTGTCAAAAATGTATTTATTTGTCTCTTTAGTTCTTTTCTTCCCACAGAAGGCTTCTTGGCTGTTTCCCCTCTTAATTTTTATTTTGGTTTTTAATATGATGATGGCGTATTTTCGTTCTCAAAAGACAACTTAACTTCAATATGTAGGTCTCAAGTAACATTTATATTTTATTTCCTTCAGAACCCCATAGCTGTTACACTGTTACTTTTCATCATTGAACACTTGTGTGGATACATATGAGACTACTCTGACAGTTTCTCCTTGAACATAACTTTAGTTTCTTTCCTGTATGCCAGACAATACCTAAGTCTTCAATTTCAATTGCATTGCCAGGCTATTTCTTGGGGCAAATTGTCTGCAACTATTATTTCTGGAACACTGTGTATATTTAAAAGTTATTTCAGGGAAATTTTCATCAATTTCTGATGAATGATTTTTGTTAATTCTATTGAATTCTTTACATCAGAGATGACAGTTGTTCTCATGTTGAAACATCTTTGTTCTCTTCAACTATTGCAATTCATCTAATTGCTTTATCTGGGCCTTTTTCCTTTGTAGTCACAGAACTTTAATAGGTATTTTCTCCACTATGCCCATCATTCCATTTTCAGCCACATCTGTTGTGTTTTGTTCTGTTTTGAATGCAATGATTATTTCTGCGTTATTGTATTTTTATTTCTCAATTTTTTTCCACATCTTTCCATTCACCATTTTCATTGTACTGGGTTTTATTAACATCTGCTCTTTACACAATCCTTTCATAAATTAGTGCTTTTATTAAGTACTTACAAGTCACTTGTGGAGGATTTACTTCTATTCATTTGATAAAGATTTAATCTTAGATAAGGTAGTCACTTGTCTTTTTGCAAAGTATATTCTTTAATTCGTTTATTATAAAATGTTGTTTACATAGTTGTTAAACCTCCTCGTTTTGCCAGCATTATTTTTTAATAGAAATTGGTGGAATATTCCCTTTTTTCATTGCCTCTGTACATAAATACATGGTTTGTTTTCCATCAGAAAATATTGCTTTGTTGGTTTTGTTGGTATGGAGTGAGTATGTGAGTGAAAAAGGCCTTAGCAGGCTTTCCTAATAGAATGGGTTTCTAAAGTAGCATATAACATTATAAAATGTTTTGCTTAAAGTGCTTCCTTTAAAACAATTTTTCAGGAAGCACCTGTGGCTCAAAGGAGTAGGGGGCCAGCCCCATATGCCGGAGGTTGTGGGTTCAAACCCAGCTCTGGCAAAAAACTGCAAAAGAAAAAAACAAACAAACAAACAATATTTTCAACCAATCTTATGATTAAATTTACCTGGGATCTTACTAAAATGATAATGGATGCCCATGATTTTGCGTTCATTATAGCTCAGATCTCTGAAGAGCAACCTTCTCTTGGTTGTTGGTGCCAACACCAAGAAGGATTTGAAACTGAGAAAGGCGCTGGTAAAAGAAGCTAGAGGCTGGAGCCACCTCTGTCTTGCAAGTGATGCTGATTTGAACAGGGGAAGAGAAGGAGGAAAAATAAAAGAAAGAATATTCAAGTGGAAGTTTCTTCCCCTGTTGTTCTTCCTTCTCTGTAGCGCCTCTTATGGACATCATCCGGGAAAAGAGAAACACTTTGCAAAGTCATGGCCCCAGCATCTAAGAGAAGGGTACAGAGGACAGATTTGATGCTGACAGACAATAACTATGTGACTAGCAAAATTGCTAACTGCAAAGTAATTTTCAGGGGATTTTAATCCGCTACTTTAATAGGAATATCTACGGAGGCTTCTAGTTTCGTTTGTGAAAACCAATTAACGTCAAGGTCATGTAAGACAAAATACAGAAGATGATGTTTTGTCAGGAATGATAATTTTTCTTTCCAGAAGTTGGTGTTAGTGTAGCATGCATACTTTTGCATGGAGGGGTGATTTCATTCCATTTCTGTAAATTGGACACAAAATGTAATGTGAGTTTTGCAATCAGCTTTGGAGTGTATCCTTTGAGATTTCTGTTTCACTTTCCCTCGTATTATCAGTAAAATGCATAGCTCTTCTAATTTTACCATCTATTTCCAAGGAGTAGAGTATATACAGAAATAAGATAATCTTAAATTAAACATGTTGTCTAAGCATAATGCTCTTAACATTGTATTTCTTATATGTTGGCATTTTAAAATCAAGTATAAAGAAGGCCCTTATGAATAACTTTCATTCATGAAAAGAAATTCAGAAGAAAAAGAAAATTTCGTTTTATCTCTTGTTCTGACCCCATTGCAATGTTCAATGCTAATTTAGTCCTACTTAAAGTACCCTTTGCGAATCTTAGCTCCATACTTAAAAATTATCTTTAACAAATAATTGAAGCAACTTAAAACATTTTTTTAGATAAAGGATTTCTAATTTCTTGGCAAAAATTAACATAAAATGAATACACATAGCTGAAGTTCAGACTAATCACTCTTTGTACATTTTGAGGTTTTCTGTTTTTTGATTTTTTTTATAACAAAGTTTGCTAAAGAGTCAGGTAATGTTCCACATCTTAAAAATTTTTCAAGAAACAAAAATGCTAGTCATTTTCCCTCTGTATCTCTATATATCTGCTCACCACTTTCATTCATATTCCTTTGATAATGTAAGAGGGATCATTGCTTGTATATATAACGTAAAAGTAATTCATGCATGATTTTTTTTTTTTTTTTTAGAGATAGAGTCTAGCTCTGTCACCCAGGCTACCATGATCACATGATCACATCTTACTATAACCTCCTGGCCCTAGTATCCTCCTGCCTCTGTAGCCAAACAACCCCAAGCTTGGCTAATTTTCCTTTTTATTTACTTTTGGTAAAGATGAGGTTTCACTATGTTGCCTTGGGAAATAGTGAGTTCTTGGTCTCAAGTACCTCCCCGACTTTGGCCTCCCACGTAAACTTTTAAAGGTTATGGCTGCATTTACAAATTTTCTGTGCCTCTCTAGTTATGGATTGAATTCATGTGTCCTCTGAAAATTTACATTTTAAAACCTTAACTCCTAGTATGACTCTGTGTGGAAATGAAACCTCTAAGAAGAAATTAGGATCAGGGGACCTGGATGATGGAACATTGACCCTAAGGAATTTATTCTCCATCCTTAAAATATAATGGGATTTTCCTTTCTAGGGTTTGGATTTATTGAGTATAAAGCCCTCTGTCATCCCTTACTTCATCTAATTTCTGTTTTTCAGAATGAGAATAGTTACCCTATACATATCCCACCGTGTAGTTTGAAAGCACAAAATCTGTTTTTCATTGGTTCATAGCTGAAGAGGAACTTTATGCTGAACAAAGGGCTCATTACTGTCCATAGCAGGTTGGTAGATGGTGCAAGACTAGGTCACACTACTCAGAACGGAGTGAAATTTAAAAAATAATGAGTTCTTTGTTTTTAAAATTGCTCATTGAATATTTTTGGACAATAGTTGACCACAAGTAAGTGAAATCGTGGAAAATGAAACCATGGGTTACAGGGTGCATATTTATCTTCTTTTTCTTTTACTCTTCTCTCCTCACTCATTTGTTCTAAAGATATTAATATGTCAAGCATAGACAGCAATGGTAAATATTAATCCACAGCAAACTGACTTTGTTTTCCCTAAAATAATACATTTTAGAGTTATTATTTTTAAGGAGAAGTTACCTGATTTTTAAATTTAAGATTAAGAAGTCTAAACCAACCTACACCAATTGAGTCAAGAACTGCATGCATCACTAAAATAAAAATATCAAACCAAAGAAAACAAATGTAAGAAAAAAGAGCAAAGGTTTATTAATTTAAAAGACACAGATTAGAGGGTAATACCTGTGGCTCAAAGGAGTAGGGCGCCAACCCCATATACCGGAGGTGGCGGGTTCAACCCCAGCCACAGCCCAAAACTGCAAAAAAAAAAAAGACAGAGATTAGAAACTTCACATAAAATATCTATAAATCAATGAACCTATAGAAATTAATCATCACCTATGTGCCTTATGGTTAAATAGAAAGAAAAATAAAATAATTAAAATTTGAACTTATAAGAAAATAATTTTAGAAGCACCTGCAGAAAGTACCATGTTAAAAGAGTTGTGAGAAATGGCAAAGACTTCATGAAAACATAAACAACCTTGATACATTTTATACATTTATCAATAACAGGAAAGAAATTTAAGCTGTAAAATGCTAGATGAAAGTAGAAAATTATTATACATTATAAGAGATTCTTTAACAATATTTAAACACTATTTTCAAAGGTATGGATTCTGTATCGGTTTACAGGTGCAAATAAATGATAGAGTGCCAGTGAAATATTTGGTGCTACCAGTAAAATCTTGGACAGAGGCCAATGGTACTAAGACTTTATCATTGGCTAAAAGGATTTTCCAGATATTTTCTATGCTTTATGACATCTCAAACAGCATTTGGTATTCTAAATCATGGTCAGTTAAATTCCAGGTTGTTGTATTATGAGTTAGGTTGAAAGAAATATTACATACAAATTTTCTTCTTTGACATTCATCCTACATTTCCTCAAATAATGTGTGGTATTACAGGAATTTTATTAATGTTTCCAGATGCTGGTAGCACTCCTGGTATTGACCTTTTGAAATTATTGAAAAATAAAACAAAACACATCTTTCTCCTGGAGATTCTAAACAGTATCCTATTTTCATGACCTTATTTGATGCCTGATCCTATTACCTTGCCTATGACCAAAAGTCAGGGCTTCCCACTCAGCAGAAAGCTGATCATTTATTTTCCTGACAGGAGATCTCTCCCACATCATTAATGATTCATATAGGTCATGTTTACAGGGCTAAGTGTTTCCAAGTTCATTGTATCACAAAGCAGCAACTTCTATTTTGTATAAATACAGGGCAAGAGTGATTGTTTAAGCGCTATTGTCTTCTTGTTTTAGAGAATGACACAGGACTGAAATGGGGACGTAGGGAAAAATTGAAATAAAATCCTAGGGACAAAGATCTCATTCAAGCCTCTGTGAAGCTGGCACCAAAAATCAAGGAACAATTTTACATATTCAGAATAAGGAATCAGAGTTCGTATCAATTGTCATAGAAAAACTTTGAGAAAAGAAAAGGATTTGACAGTATAAGTAATTCAATAATTTCTTACTTTTTCTTTCATTATTTCCCTCTTCTTACAAATTAAAATGTTAATTTAACCACCAAAATGTATAATTCCAAAGGCTTTTTCTTGTAGATATAATTTTCAGTCTTATGTAATTTGTATATTTCATAGTGAAATTTACATTACTAAGAAAAGGGCAAATTCAACAAGTTCCCTAAAGCAAACTGATGCTTATGTAATTTCTTTTCTTCTATACTGTATCAATGTACGTATTATTTTTATAATTTTCAGCTTTCATGCTTTCTCTTTCTTAGGAATATTTAATTCTTTTTGTGAAATTGTCTACCTTTTCTTGACCAAGCTAATGGCATTCTACAGACCAGAATGAATGTGCTTATAATTATCAGGTTTAGGCACATTCTACACAAATTATAATGAACATTTTTTTTTTATTTTACACAAATAAAAGTAAATATGCATTTTGATTCCTTCTGCTTGTTCCAAATTTCTAGACATACTAGGAAATGCTGTAATAGCTATACTTACATCTATAAATTATATGTTATTGCACTTATTTGGGGGATTAAGTTCTCAAAAATGTGTTTGATAAGAAAAATATATCTATCTTTAATTTTAATATGTAGTGCCAAATTACTTTTAATAATCCCCACAATGATAGACTTTGCCACACCTTTCACTCTCCAGCTACCTAACTTAGGTTATTTGGGGTTTTGGTAGCCTCCCTGAATTTCACATGTTTACTCTGCCATACTTTTCTTTTCCTTTCTTTCTTGGCTCATATTTGGTAATTATAGATCCCTAACTAGGAGCAATGTTGCAGTTTCCTGGTTCAACATTTGACTCCTTAGCATAGATAATTTTTACCCCCTAGTTTTAAATTTACTGTTCTGCGAATCATGCCTCTGTCAGAACCACCCACTGTGAATGGTTTACATCAAACATTTTATTATAATCATTGAAAATATTACAGCATTTTTCTGACCCAAGAATTTGGTTCGGAGGGAAATGATTAATTGCAAGGAACAATGTTAATGTGATCCATTTAATTTACTGTGTATTTCATCATCAAGGAACAGTCATTCTTACAGTATATAAAAATGGCCTCTGGAACATTAGATAGGATAATTTATAAATTTGATTATCATCCAAGTTTTAAAATATATTCTCAACCAAAAACAAATATTAAGTTCCTTCTTCAAAATCCATGTTAATAAATACACCTGAAAAATGAATAAGGAAGAAGTCAAGGTTTAAAGAAAAAAATAATGCTGAGTATTAAATTCTATTTGAGAAAATACTTTAAATAATTAATTGACATCAGTAGGCTTACTTAGATCTTTAGTGCTTTAAAATGTATAAAGAATCTTCTTAAATGCTTGTAGATATTATATTTTTATTTATTTTAAGGAAGCACTTCCTACTTTACAGAATTTGAACCTATCGATACAGCTCAGATAAAAAGAAAATTATATAGAGGAACATTAAAAAGAAATGGTCACTAGTGGGACAGGTAGTGATCTTAACTATTGTTTTCTCCCCAAACTGTCTCATACTAAATATGCTTTATTTTGTAGGACCTTTATCACTTGATTATATAGTACAATGTGTTTCATGTCATAGAACTTTGTAAGAGTTTTGTACTCTATTAAACAAATATCACTATTGTATGATTTTTGACATTTAGGTTACTCGTGCTTGTTATAAATAACATTTTGTTGCCTGTAACTATGCAACTGCCTATTTAAAAATTGTCTAATTAGAATTAATTTAAAAATAGAAATATTCTATGTGAAATACCCAGAGACATTGTCAGTTCTTGAGCTATTTCTGACTATTAATATCATACAAATGTTTTGTAGATATAATCAGACTAACAATTTATCATTTACAATCCTATATGCAGTGTACATTTGAAATGAGAAGAGAATAAATTGGAAGCTTTCATGCCACAGAAAATCTAGTTTACAGTGTGAAAACCTAATAATTAATCTATTGTATCACCTAGTTATTTTATAAACAGTATTGCTTCTGTCATATTACCTCAAATATTTCCCCTTAAGAAGAAGGTGCTTATTGTTAATGACCAGCTTGTCACAGAAATTAGAATCACCTTTTGTCTCAGGCTATTAATTAAGGAACCAATTATTGCATTATTAAAAAATATCTTCCAATAAAACACAAAAGTTAAAAGATTGTATAAGACAGTCTCATAATAGTATTGAAATGTGTTCTGAGGACATATGTTATGACCAATAAACAGATGTGAGGAATGATCTGACATGTTGAATATTGCTGCCAGCCGACCATCGAGGAGTATAATTACAGAGGCAGAAGGTGCCAGGACGTGTGGTGAGGTTTGGGGGCCAGATAAGCCCAATTACTGACTGTAATTGAGCAGCTGATGAAGGCTCAATGATTCTACTAGTTGAGAATGACTCTCTCAAGGACGTCAGCTGTCCATTCTTTTAGTCTCCCTAAGTATTTAATCTCTGTATTAAATTAGATCTTCTGAAGGAAACCACAAATAACCTCAGTCTCCAAAAGATACCTCTTCATGAGGTGTCAATTTAACTTCTTCCTTCAGTCATTATTGAATTGATACAGAGGCATTAATTTTAGTGACATATAAGTATAAATTTAGGAACTGAATTTGAGCACAATACTCAGTATGTTAACCAGTGGTCACTACATCAAACACAATCATGAATGTTTTCCTAAATTGAATTTCAATCTAAAAACGTTCACACTGAGCCTGTGCTTTGTCAGATTACTAAAGCAGTTTATAACTATACGATGTTCAGTGGGTTAAAGAATGAATGTTAAACATTTTCTCATTTATCCCTTCTATAACCTAAAGAAATAGAAAGCACAGACATCCTTGTCACAATTTAAAAAAAGAAAGAAAGAAAACACAAAAGTAAACAAAAAGTAAGTTGCATGGAGTTACTGTGACTTCCTCTGACCGTCAGGAGTGTCTGAAATTTTTAACATCAACTATTATATTTTAAATTATTAGCTATTTGCTGAGTTTATAAACATATTATATTAAGATACCTTTTTTTGATAGTAATAAACACAGACTTCTAAACTATGTTCTTAATTCTTACTTCTGTGACACTATCAGCATGTATCACAGCTTAATTTCCCCAAAACATTTCTGGAATACATAATTGGTGCTACCACTTATGATAGCCCCCTGGCTTCTTCCCAATTGTATACAGAAGGACACAGTTGAAACAAGTATATTTCTGCATAGATTTAGTTTTATAACTGACAAAAAAGGGGAAACAAAATATTTAAGGCTTTCCACAATTTCCTAAAAATAAATATTACCTTGAGTCTTTGTAATTCATTAAATATTATCAATTGCAACACTCATACCCCACTCCTGAAGAAATCTTAGTGTAAGAGGAAGATGGCTGTTAACAAAACTCTCAGTGACTAGAAGTTTCTAGTCCACAAGGTCTCCAACTGTTCTTAGTATCTGGAAACTCTGCAAAGTATTCTCCTGAGTTATGGTAAGAAGAGGGAGAATAAGCCAAACATCAAGAGGATAAGCAACTTTGCATGCCTAATTTGTAGGGTTTCCCTACAAGTGTGAAAAAAATGTTAGAAATGTACATGATTTTTCCTTTTTCCTTTGAGGAGTATAAGAGAAAAAGTTGCTTGATATTGAGTGTAGCAATTTCATATCTTATATTAGTTTCCAAAAGCTGCTATAAAAAGATTACCAAGAATTTGTATTAATCGAAGCAAGAAAAATTTATTCTCATAATTCTAGAGGATGGAAACACAACATCAGGACTCTGACAATACCACGCTCTCTTCAGAGTCTGTGGGGAAGGGTCTCTCTTTGGCGGCTTCTGGTTTCTGGGAGTTGACAGAACTCACTGGCATTCTCCGATTTATGGACACATGACTCTTAAACTTTGTGTCATTCTTCACATTCTGTTCTCTCCTTGTGCCTGTGTCTTCCTGTGTCACTAGATTTAGGGCCCACTCAAAGTCAGTATGACCTCATCTTAAGTTGATTATAAGGGCAAAGATGTTTATGTCCAAAGAAATTCATACTCTCAGGTACTTTCTATTAGGACATAAATGTATTTTTGAGGAGGTGTGAGTCAACTCTTAAAAGCTTTGTCGAGGATGAAAAACTGCATGAGTGTAGAAAAAGAGTAAGTATAAGCAAACTATTTATTTGACAAAGGATTAATATCCAGAATATATATGGAACTCAAACATCTGAGCAGAAAAAAAAATCTGATTAAAAAATGGACAAGTTAAAAAATTAAATGGGCAAGTTATCTAAACAGATACTTCTCAAAAGGAAGACATAAACATGGTGTGATGCCAGTGTTGTAATTCAGACAGACTGGAGGGCAACTGAGGCACTGGAAGGCAAGTGCAACAGCAGCTCTGGTGGCCGGCAAACCAAATTACAGGAGAGGTCCACCCTTATCCAGCCCCTGGTGGCCAGGAATCTGGGCTACATAGAAGGCCCACAATTCACAATCCATAATTTGCTATCCACCATCCATAATCTGCAATCCATGCAAGGGGAATGTCGTGTACACCCCTATACACAGGAAAACAAAAGTGGCAGCATGCCAAACAACTACAATGATAATGTACATGTTAGTATCCTTGTACATAGTTGTGGTTATCTAAAGGCACAAGGAGCCTTCTACCCCATCCATCCTGTCCAGGGTATGGACAGCACCCTGACGTCCTTATCTCATCCCACACACAGGGCCGTGGGTGAGAAAGTCCACACATCTTTTTCTGTCCCTACACACGGCTAACAAATACATTTTTAAAGTATCCTCAACACCTCTAATCATCAGGGAAATGTAAACTACACAAAGAAGATAACATTTTGCCCAAGTTGGAATGATTATTATGGAAAAAACTGGTAAAAATGTGAAGAAAGGTGAACGCACATGAACTGTTGGTGGAAATGTAAAGTCTCATGGTGCAGCCACCATGTAAAGGAGTTTGTATCAGTATCTCTTGCAGATAAAGAAATCAGTATCTCTTTCTTGATTAAAGAAATCAGTATCTGCAAGAGATACATGTGCCCTGTGTTTGTTGCAACAGTATTCACAATAGCCAAGATATGAAATCAGCCCAAGCGTCTATCAGTAGATGAAAGGATAAAGAAAAATGTGACACGTCTCTGCAATGGAACTAGTAAGCCATTAAAAAAGAATAAAATCCTGGGTGGCACCTGTCACTCAGTGAGTAGGGCACTGGCCCCATAAACTGAGGGTGGAGAGTTCAAATGAGCCCCGGCCAAATTAAAATAAAAAAATAGCCAGATGTTGTGGCAGGCACTTGTGGACCCAGCTACTTGGGAGGCTGACACAAGAGAATCACCTAAGCCCAAGAGCTGGAGGTTGCTGTGAGCTGTGACCACAAAATGAGACTCTGTCTCTAAAAAAAAAAAAAAAAGAATGAAATCTTGTCATTCACAGCAACATGGATGAGCCTAGAGGACATTATGTTATCAAATATGCCTGAAATAGAAAGTTAAACACCGCATTTTCTTATTCATATGTGGAAGTTACAAAACTTACTCTGATAAAAATAAAAAGTAGCAGACAGGTTACTAGAGACTGGATAGCGCAAGAGGAAGGGGAGATAAGGAGAGATTTGTTAAAGGATATGAGATTACAGATAAACGAGAGAAGTGAGTTCTAATGATCTACACCAACGTAGGGTGACTATAGTTACAGACAGATGAGAGAAACGAGTTCTAATGATCGGTACCAATGGAGGATGAGCAAAGCCAGACAATTAAGTTTGCAAACTTATCCTAGAAAAAGTGCCTTTGAAGTGGGGACTAGGTGCTGGCATTGGTGCACAGCTTCCCAAGGCAAGTACTCCAAAGATATCTGTAGTGATATTCAGCAGGGAGGTATGTAGCACTTTTTCCAGGATGAGTGCACAAACTTCATTGTTCAACTTTGTACTAAACGGTTTAAAATCCCCTCTTTGTTTATCATTATATCACTTCATTTGTGTGTGTGTGTGTAAGTCCTTCTCATGAGAATTTTAAAATTATTTTTCAAGTTTCATGAAAATTCTATGCGGGTTTTAGTTATAACTCCAATAGCACTTCCATAGGTGCCGACCTCCCTACACTGAACACCTCCTGAGGTCGACCTAATTTTCATAGACGTGAAGCACCAGAGGTAGTTATCAGTCCAGAAGGTCTTGCTCCTTGTGTTGACCACCTCCCGGTGTTGACAAGTTTGTTATGATCCCTTTGGTAGTTAACATGAAGAGGTTGTACTGTAGTTAGAGAAGAAGGTGTTCAGTATTCCTAGGACGAGGGCATGACGGCTGCTCAAGATGATGTGTCTGTCAATCACCTTGATCTTAACACTGTATACTGTATGTACTGAATCAACACGATGCACCCTATAAATGTCTACGATTGTTTTGTATGAATTACAAAAATAAACAATTAAATATAGTATGTATATTTTATATTTACTAAAAATAAAATCTTTAGTCTGTTTTGTTCAGGATCCTCTTTTGAATACTGTTTAATAATCTCTAGTCACCTGCATCTGTCGTAGCTGTCCATCTCCCTCCTTCCTGACAACTGGTTGTAAAATCCCATTCACATCCATCACACTCAAGGCAAGACCCAACAAACACACAGAGTACTTCTGTAGAGGCTGAGTTCAGGGCATTTGAACAAATCGCTGTGTGCCTATGCCACTTACACATCCATGCAGCCACACCTGCCCTTGACATTCTAAAATTAGGAATATTCTAGGAGAAACCAAAAATTCAGAGCACTTTGTTAAGAGGGCAAAAAAATATTGAAACAGACAACACAACACATATTCCTGTGGAAGTAGGTTTCAGAGTATCACTAATCTTTAAATTTTTAAATATGTACAGTTTGACATTAGATTGGATCCTATGCTAGATTTAGTAAATGCATTTTTCTGTGTTTATGGCTCGAATGCCTGATTATTGGACAATATGCTATTTAGAAAAGGAAAGATATAAAGTTCACTTGAGCAGTAATTTTAAATGTTCTTGTATTTGTGTGCTATAAACACATTCTTGTTCCAATTTATCATGAATATCATACCTTCTCTGAGATATTATACACATGGCTCAGTGCCTGTGGCTCAAGTGGCTAAGGCGCCAGCCACATACACCTGAGCTGGTGGGTTCGAATCCAGCCTGGGCCCGCCAAACAACAATGACTGCTGCAACCAAAAAATGGCCGGGCGTTGTGGTGGGTGCCTGTAGTCCTAGTTACTTGGGAGGTGGAGGCAGAAGACTCTCTTGAGCCCAGGAATTGGAGGTTACTATGAGCTGTGATGCCACAGCTCTCTATCCAGGGTGACAGCTTGAGGCTCTGTCTCAAAAAAAAAAAAAAAGATATTATATCTGATGAACTATTTGGATAATATTCATTTAAATATTTCTAGACGTGCAAATATTTCCAAAATTTAAACTCAGCCCCTACAATTGGATAAAAGTCAGTATCATGAACAACTGATAAAATACTTTTTAAAATAGGGAGTATTTTAGCCATCATTGCAAGAATGTATTGCATTTCTTCCATCTATCATGGCCAGTTGAAAATTCTAGGGTTCAGCTTCCCAGTTTTAGTGTTAGCTTTGATACCTTCAAGTTGATACAGTGTTTTGTGACTTTGGATGACAGTTGGGAGCTAAATGAAACAGTGTCCAGAGATTCCTATGCAAAATCCCCCATGAGATTCAAAACATTGAAAGTAAAATATTTAAGTAAGATTGTCAGACACCTAAATTCCTAGAGAGTTAGATCATGGGAAAAATCAGAAACACATTTAACTGTTTTTTATTACTACAGGTGTACCATTATTATTATTTTTCCAAATAGCATCACAGATAAATTTTCATCAATTTTTAAAATATTAATATGTAAAATATTATGAATTTATAATATATGTGCATGCTCACATATTTTATGTCTTAATTTTATATATTATTTATATAATAATGAGACATTTACATAACATTAAACCAAACTCATATGTGCCAGGTCAACTCTGGATAAAGGAAAAATAAAACAGGTTAGTAAACCTTAAAATACACACCAGTATATATATATATGTCCTTTTCAAAATTTCACACCCTTATCTTATTTACTTCTTACCTATAATCATATGAATAAAAGGTTCACCTCTTTCCACTAGCCATGCATAAATTATTTGATCCACTCCAGAGATGGAATTTATTTTCATAAAACAGTCTTCTTTTAGATGGGAAAGATTCAGTCCTAAGAATTTAAAGAGCCAGAATAAAACTTTAGAATTCCTGATGTTAAATACAAGAATATATATTATATGCCAATTCATTTTATAAAATTAAAGAAAAACTCTTAAAACACAGAATGTCATATATTTCCTGGTGTTTCAATAAAAGAATATCTTATAGAAAGACGTATCTTCAGAAAAGAATAGATAGCATTTAACATTCACCTACCTTAAAAGTAGCCCCTATTTGGCAACAAATAATGGTCTTGAAGTGTCACAGTCATTTTGGAAAGATATTTTCATTTTGTGAGTATTTGTGCTTCTTTTTAACATAGATATTGCTTAAGGGAGACAAAAACAGTAGTAGTGGTCTAGAAAATTTATCTCATATAATGCTTTCAAGTGACAATGGAAGCAGAAGACAAAGGACGTATGTACTGAATGATTGGTTTTTCTGTTTGTTAGCAAATTATACTTTGATGCTTACTTGTTGCAAGATGTCAGTATGTTTTTATAACCTGACCTGAATGACGTCTGGGTGTCCAGTTGAATCATTAAAATGTTTTTTAAGTCCCAATTTTTAGAGCTTTTCGAATGTATGACTGGCATAATGGAACCCTTTCTAATCCTAAAGGTGCTGCTTTGATATTTGGGTTTGTCCAGAAAATTGGACAAAGCAAATAACTTTTAAAACATTTATTATTAAAATCACAATATTTAGCTATATGGCAATTTTCTTTCCAGAAATATCTTCATGAATTATTAATATTATATATAAGTAGCTAGAGTATAGGTACCAGGCAAGTTCATTTTGAAATTTACAACATTATTAGAAAACACTGAGAATATTATAACTTCTCCTTCTTTATTATGTTAAAGTTAACATAATTTTAATACAGATAAATTAAGAGTCTTATAATAATAAAATAAAACTTATAATAAAATATGATAATAAATCCTGACCCAGATAGATATAACTGTCATTAATCTGGTGATATACTTCTTTATAGACATTTTTTCTACATTTGCCCAGACATAATTTTATATGAATAGAATTAAATTATATGAATATTTTTTCTTAGACTTAGCACAATGCTTGTCAAGACAGGCTATTAAAAACTGTGACAAAATTAAATGAGATTACCTTACTATGCACCTGCATAATTATATCTCCTTTTATTTAGGGTAAATTTTTAAGAATCATTGTGTACTCATTTATTATTCTAAATTTCAGAAAAATGCAGAAAGTTAGATATCTCAGAACTAATTATGAATAACCAGGTACATACATATTTTTCCATTTTATGGTATTGTTTATATCTCATTTTATAATTTTATTGAAAAATGATAATTTATAAGTTATCCAACCATTGCTATACATATATGCTCATTACTATATAAAAAATAATTTATAAGTTATCCAACCATTACTATACATATATGCTCGAAATATCCCCAAAACATGATAATTAACACTGTTTTTTAATAATTCGTAATTTATAGATATTGTAACATATTTACTTTAGTTTAATTTCTTGTAACATAACTTTCAGCACTCAAACTCATAATGGAACAACTTTTCATTGTTTCAGGTACTTGTTTTTCTGCTATTTCCCACAGCATAAGCCTTTGGACTCTATTTTGGTTGGAATTCTTTTGCTCTCATTCTTAATTTGTTTTAGAACAGCCAAAAAGCACCACGGATAATAGCCAGAACTGTAATTTTTATTGATTCATTAAAATAAAAAATTTTAATTAAAATATACCAAAATGTTATTTAGAAAACTGATAAATTTGCCACAAATTGTCACAGAAATGCCAAGTCTGAAGGAAAGGTAAGTACTAGGTGCCCATTTATCGACTTTAGTATTAAGGATAGTTATATAGAAATAACCCATTTTTATGTGTATAGTAGGTGATAACAATGCAAGTTGCTGAATGCAACTCCAGAAAAACTATTATATGCTAACACTCAATGGAAACAGGATCTAAATTATGAATTCTAACTTAAGCATGGTTTAGATAGGAAAAAATACAGCATTATAAAAATTATACTTCCAAGCAATATGCATACAAGGAATTCATGGATAACATGACAGATACAAATACTTGTAAAGAGAAGAAAACAGCAAAGAATACTTGGAATTTGGTTCCAAAGCTCAATGCCATTCATGTCTGTTACATCAGTTAATACATATATATGCTCAGAATCCAAATATTGCCTATATAACAGATAATCCTAATGTCTCTGTAATAAATACTCAGACTCTGGTAAGTTGGAAAAGTTGTTTCTGTACTTTTTTTTAAAGAAATACTAATGATCTGGATCCAAGGTCTTCTAGGATTTCAGTTATATTAATTTACAGTTTTCTAAGTATGTAAAGGCTGCACTTAATCTTCAATGAGTAAAGTGAACTAGAGAATATTTGTGGTGACCTGTTCATGCCTGAGGTGAAGGGTGAAGCTGAAATCTGAACTCTGGATTTTTATTTGAAATGTCCCTAAGTTTAAAGGTAGGTCGCTAATTATCCTTCTTAAAACAGCGCACAAATCTAATGGCAGCTGATAGTTACCTACAAGTTGAAGACCTCCATTAGGCTAATTTAAATAGTTTAAATTTTATATTTGGTTACCAGAGTTATAGGGCAGCTAAGTTTAAGTATGGGAATTCATGTCAATGTCTTTATAATTCCAGACAGAGTTGTTTGTTGTCGTTTTATTACTTAAGGAGCAACCCAGATTGTTTCATGACTTTGTTATCTATTTTTGAGAATTTCCAACATCATGTTTCTACCATTGCCTATTAGCAGGGAAAAATATTCTTCATTGATGTAGTCCTGGGCTACAAATTAGATTTAATTTCTGGCTGTGGGCCCTCTTCTCACTCTAGCAAAGACTTAGAGATTCTGTAAACTACTTCAATGCTTGTTAATGCAATCTTCTGGGTGGGCAAAGTGAGCTTAAAATAGTGACCTTGTATGTTTGTAACTAAGAGTCCTAAGGTATGGAACTTTTCCTTATATTCAGATTTACCTCGAGTACTCATATATACTTAAAGATATATTAACAATAAAATAATAATCTTCCAGTAATTTTTTCATGTATTACCTTTTTAAAATGCCTATATAATGTTGGAAATTGTAGGAACAATTTACTGGAATGTCACAAAAGTACAATTCATATACGTTATGTCCCTAGACCATAATGTACATTGCAAAAAGTTATAATATAGCCATATATGAGCAACATTTTTCAGATCCTTGCCTAGTGAAATGTCTGAATTGTGGTATGATGAAAAGTCAATGTACTCCCAAAATGGAAGATTTCTGAAACTTTATGCTATCTATCTTGTGAATTCCGATTTTTCAGATGTTTTTCGTATGGGCTATTAGAAAAGTTCACCAAATGTTGTATACTATAGACCTCAGCTTTTAATGTAATGATATATCAAAAATCCCTAAGTATAACCACATTTCATGGAAAATTGTACAACAAATAGTTGAAAGAATTTTTTCCAAAATTAAAGAAATATAATATACATATCTAAACATTCAATGGGTTAATAAATTACATGGAATATAAAGTGTAGAGCATTTAAGTACCATATTTGGCATTCATTCCCTAAAGATATATTCAATACACAATCTTTGCTAGCTATTGTGGCTGGGTAAAATTATTTTTCTCCACCACAGAGCATGTAGTATTTTCCATAGTTGCAGAATAAAGCAAGTGTGCAGAAGTGCTGGAGTTAAGATAGTGTAAGTATTATTATTCTCTAACTGTGATGCTGAAAGAGTAAACAGGGACTGAACTTAATGCTTTCTTTATAAAATTTCATTTGTTTTTATTATATGTACCTATCAACTTGTGAAAAAGCATAGTGTAATTATCCTTGTATTCAAGCAAACGAAATAAGTACAGGTTACATAATTTTTTTAGGGTTATGTTTTAAATGACAGAATTGACATTCCAACCTAGAATTTAATTATCCTCAAATCTGTGTCCTTACCATAGCAAACCATCCGTGAAAAAACCGTACTTAGCCCTTGGACATGTTAAAACAATGCTTGCATTATCTCAAAAGTAGATTCTTAAATAAATAGTGTTTGTTTGTTATTGTATATCTTTTAAAAAGGGTTGTTCTTCGGGAAGGCTTTGTTCAAATGTGAAAGAGAATTTTTGCTTAGCTTGGTTTGATGAACTAAAGGATATAATTGGAAATACTAGTAACACAAAGAAATACTCCAGAATTTTTAATAGTGATTTTTAATATTTAAATAAACAGCATACAAATATTTTGAAATATCTTTTACGATAATTAAGTCTAGAAAGAATGACAGATGATAGGTGAGAAATAATAGATCATCCTACCAAATGATACCTACAGAAAGGCAGATAGACATATAGATAGGGAGATGGAGAAATAGAAATACAGATAGTAAGTGTAAGAGAAAAAGTGAGAGAGAATGAAAGCGTGTATGTGTGTGTGATATTAGGGAAATATATTGGCGGTACAGATTGGAATGTTTAGAATTAAAGGATTAAAAACTGGGATGCATCCCTATTATTTTGTGTCTCAATAATTTTCACCTTTGATTTCAGGGTAGAATTTCATTAAATGAGTATTAAATGTATAAACTATATACATTCATCTATAAAAAGAAATCTGAAGTTTCTAGATTTAGGTGATAAAGATTAAATAAATATCTACAAACAAATACAGACTCTATGTGAACACAAATTTCCATTGACTTCAGAATATTTAGAAGTAGGGTTGCTGAGTCAAACATTAAGGACATGTTTAACTTTAAAATCTATAGTCAGACCATTTTCTATGGTAGCTGGGCCATTTTGCATTCCCGCAGCAATGAATGCTAATTTCTTTTACCCTGCACCTCATCATTTGCTGCTGTCTTTTTGCTTCTGTTTTTTGTTTTCAGGTATTTGAATAAATGTGTAGTGGTATAGCTTTGTGGTTTTCATTTGCATTTTCCTGATGAATAATGATGTTGAGCAACTTTTTATGTGTTTAGTTGCTAACTGTTAAATATATAATCTCATTTGCTGAAGTGTTTGTTGACTGCTTTTGCCCTTTCCTTATTGGATTGTCCTTTAATTGTTTCAATTTAAGCCTTTAAAATTGAAACCTAAAGGTTTATATTTAATTTGTGAAATAAGAATATAAATAGTAGCTGTAAAAACTGAGAGATAAATGCCCTACCTCAGGTAAAGCGCTGTATACTTGACAGTCTGCGGTATCTATTGCTATTCATGTTTCACCCGCGGACCTGATGTGACTCTGTATTTATTCAATTTTTTGGAAGAGGCAAAATTCAGCTTGTACCATATGCAAAGCAAGAATATCTAAGCGATCTAAGTTTTAAGGCATTAATAATAAATTATGAGCTTTTTCTTCAGGAAAACCAACTCTTTAAAGTATTATAAATATATAAAGTCCAGTCATCTGCTCATATATAGAACCACCTAAACCTTCAAAACTATATTATTGAATATTAAGGAACTCAAAATGTGATGCAAATATTGGAGGGCCAGGATTATAATTTTTCCTTATGTATCTCTGAAGATATTAGAAAATAGCCACTTTGAGAATTAGTTGTACATTTTGCTTATTCATGATCCACCTGGTGAAAACATGTGCATTATGTCTGTAATTATAAAGACAACTGTACTTTTACCCTTGAAGAGCTGTTTTACCAATAGATGGTTCACCGTGGCTCAAAACTAAAGCTTTTTATAGTAAGAGACTTTCCTTTCTCCATTTGACTGTGTCCTATCAATTGTAAAATGGGCAATTTGTTTCTTTTGTGAGCACGATGATCTATCTTTAGTACTCCGCTTTCTGCCCCATGGAACAAATTGGGTGGCTGAAGAATGATGGAGACTCCTTAAGCACTGACCCACATTACCACTTGTTCCTTTTTTCTCCACAACAGCCCGCAAATAATAGAATGGAATTGAATTGTTGAACTTTATTTCAGAGTATAATCTATAGGATTATCACATAAAGATCTGGGCCATTTATCTTTAGATGGTGGTCTCTATCAATCTATAGTGTATTAACTCATTCTGTATTGGAAATTCATTCATTCAAAAATGTAGTACACAAAATTTTATGAATTTTTAGACATTCGCTTGTAGAAAGAGTAAAAATGTATTTCTAAATACTTCTAAGACATGGAAATTTCCAATAAGAGAACAAACTTATTCAAACTTTACATGAATGGAGGTGCTAGCTCTTCATTTCAACTGCTGAAATAATGTGTATAAAAAACTTGAGAGTTCACGGGATTTATTCATTTATAGCAATTCCCTTCATTGTGCTGTATTATTTTCCTCATTCATTCACAAATCCAAGTTTTCATTCTAAAATGATTTGATTAATCTATGCTCAAATACTTATAATGTGCCTACTAAGAACAAGACATTTTATAGAAAAGTATAGAAGATTCAATGATCACATAACCAGATTTTTCAATTTAATTGAAAAGAAAAAGCCTGCAGGGAGAATACTTGTTCTGCAGTAAATAAAATATAGAACACGTTGGGACTATACAAAACCCCAAACTGCTTTTTAAGTATAAATAAATTTGGTACACTTACCTACTCAACATTTCTTTTCAAATGTTTCTTTAGGTATTAAATCAAATAAGTCTTCCCAAGGAAATAATAGCAGCGTGAAAGTTTAAGAATTCAATTCTCACATTTGAGAAAACAGAGAAATATTAAGAGATTATTTTCCTTAAATAACTACTTATAAAAGTTAATGTTTGAACCTAGGTCCTTTGATTTCTAATTAAGATATATTATGAAAATTATTCAATTAAAAGCCTTATCATCTCATTAATACTAATATGCTGCTTTAAATTATTTTTCATGAACTTAAATTACTCTCTCTTCTTTCAAATCACAGACATTCATATTTTTATTTACTTATACAATATTTATAAACATTTAAGGTAGAAGTGAATTATATTAATCAGCTCACCCTGATACTATAAGTCATTAGCAAGTTATTTTTACTTCAATTCACATAACCAAAATTATATGAAAATAAAAAGACATTTGAATGCTGCACTATGTTTAAATTGTGAAGATTGAATTCAAGTTTTAGATTATCCTGATGTAGTACTGTATCTCATTCTTTGTCTATATATTTCTGGAAAAAACCTTAATTAAAATAATAATTTTTAAATTCCAGTAGTTATTAAAAAATTACAAGAGCTCTTTATCTACAGACATATATTCTTTTTTCCCCAAATAATTTAGGAGCTGAAAACAATTGGGGTGAAGTTATTTCTATAAAGAGATATTTTACCGAATTGAGATTCCTATTAATCATAGTATTTGTTTCATCTAAAATTAATATTATTTAAAATTTATCTTACTCTGTTAAATGTATGGCTTAATAAGTGTTATTAGGCCTTTGATGACACACAATGTTGTAAATGAAATTGTTTTTTAACATTTATTAAGGAGTGCTTCTTTATAATTTTTAAAATTTCTACTCTGTTTTTAACATCAGTACCTTAACTAGATAATTAGGTGGATCCAAAACATAAAAGTTTGTTTAAATAATCATTCTCAAGGATCTTAAGCATAATTAATTTGTTTACATTATGAAAATAATATATCACTAAATATATATCAAGTAAATCTTGACAAATCATTGATATAAATATGTAATATAATTATAGATACAGATGATATATAGACATATTCAGGAACTCTAATTTACTCAAAGATATGGGTTAGGTTTAAAGTCATTCCTTGATATAGAACTAACAAATAACCTATAATATGTTTTCCAATGGAGTGTGTTAATAACTTATATTCTTGCTTTCTCTGTATGAATACTGAACATTTTAAGATAGACATAGATATCCAACATAATGAAAAAAAAATGTGAGGTTGATAGTTCATGGAGTTGTTGTCTCTGTGGCTCAGTGACAAGGACTTTCTTGCACTGCCCTCCAGGACATGGCAGTCTTACCTAGTCAGTCATGTACAGAGCAGGAATTTTATTGCTACATTGGCAGCATAGCAGAGACATACCAGAACTCATGCTCACCACAGGTTGGGACATCTTAAAGAGGAAAAAAGAAAGACAAAGATTGAGGCATATGAACTACACTAGTTCACTTATTTCTTTCAATATTTCCAATCATGTAATGTCACTCATACTTCCACTGTTGGGGAATAAGTCAACAGGGGAACAGCAGCACTGCTCTAAAAGATATTAGGTATCTTTCAATACACAGAAAGGTCTACCCTTGCCAGTATGAATTCATAAAAAATACTTTATTTCAAGCAAAGAAAACTAGAAAAGAAAAATACCCTATCTAGGAATAGGAGAATTTTTTTTTAAAGAATGTCTTGTTTTCAGTGGCATGCACTCCGAGCTAGAAGACAATTAAAAGATGGGGAGAAAACTTGACTATTGAGCAAGGGATTGTTCCCATAAGATATGAGTGTGAATATACCATGACAACAACATTAATATTAGACTATGTTTTCAGAAATGGTTACGATATGTTTAGGATTAGAGTTCTTATGGCCCTTGATATTTAAAAATAACTTCAAATTGTTTTATTTAATGAATAAATGCTAGGGATAACCTGTTCGTTCTCATAAGATAAAATCAAATATTTTCTTCCGAATAAAGAAAAAATACACTGTCTGAAACAATTAACTTTCAAAGTTAGTAATGTGTAATGATCAGTAAGATGGACTTAACTATTTGAACATGGGTAATGATACGAAATTTTTATAACTCTTACAAACCAAGAGTTATAAAATTTATATTTTTGCACCTTCAAAAGTTATTTTTAATCATCATATTAGAAAGTATTTTGCCTTATGCACTACCCTACTTGTGACCCTCCTCGTTTTCAGGAGACAAATATGTTTTATTAATATAGGGAAGCAGAAAAATAGTTAAGAAAATTAAAAGTAACAATTATTGAGTTAAGAGGATTTGCTGAACATTTTTTGATAAATCAAACACATATTTTTTAGAAATGTATATGTTTTCTGCCTTCTGAAAGAGTTTTTTTTTTTTTTTTTTTAATGAGGGAATATCTGGGATAAATGGCCCCAGGGATCCAACTTATCAAACAGATTTAAGTATGTCGAATATACTTTAATCATTATTTTAGGTGGCTAATAAATATAGTGTTACCAAAAAAAAAGAGCTCTTTTACTTTGGGGAAGGCTTCAGAAATATCAAACTATATTTCCTAGCATCAAAGATTTATGTGTAAGAGATTTTTCTTCATTTTGTTTTAATTAGAGGGAACAACTTGCCCATGGGGTATCTGAACTTAGAATGAGTTTGACATAACAACATAGTTTATATTCTCGGAGGAACAACTAAAAACTAAACCTAAAGGATTTTCATTTTAAGACTTCAATTCACACAATAGAACAGTCCAATCTACTTTGGGATCTCAGTGGTGTATTTATGTTTTTAGGGTTGATGAGACTATACTGGTTTTTTTTTTGTTTTTGTTTTTTTTTTACTGAAGGGGGAAAAGATGGTTTGGTTCAAAAGTTCACATTTGTGACATCTTTGGCAGTTTTCTCTAAATCTATAGGTCTACAATTCTTTCAAAAAAAATGTTCACTATAAAAAACTTCATGTGTTGTCTGGCAAAAGGAACTATTAAAAGGCTGTACACTAAGACGTGAAGCTCGATTGTCCAAAATAAAGACTCTTCAAACAAGGCAGATGTTTGCTCAATTAAATTTCTAAGGAACCATCGTGGAAGAATCATTTTTGCTTTAAATTCTCTTAAAAGTCAAATAGTGTTTGAATATACATTTGTTTCTTTCAATATCAAGCATTTAAATGTCATATATATGATATGTACAAAGTATCATATCCAGACATACTTTAAATGAACTTGTCAGTATTTTTATAAGATAAGACTATTATAATAAATAAGTATTTTCTTGATTTTTTAATTTTCATTCTGTACTTCTAGGAGGTGAAAGAAGCAGATGATTCAACAAATCTAAAATGAAATAATTTAAAACAAGTGAATTATAATTGTGCTCAAATATGGAAAAATACTACTGACTGTAATCAAAACAATTAACTGTTATTTAGTTTTCCTGCAAATACCTTACTTGATACAAATTTAGAGATAAAGACTCTAATTTATCTTAAGTGCTAAATAGTTTACCTCATTTCACTAGTTTTGTTTTGTTTTGTTTTGTTTTACTGTTGACTTATGTAGTGCTTCACTGGAAGTAGAAGATAGGATATCCACTAACAGGTTCTAGTTTTTAAAGTTTTTAATGCATTTAAATCAACATGGTATCTTACAAGTTAACTCTGGAGGATAATGATAGAATATATGGCTTGAAGCAATATTCCCTTGCAATGCACACAGTCTTGGCCATTATAATTCTCTTTATTTTCTTCTTTTGCTGATTGCATTGGCTAGTATTTCCAGCACCATGTTGAATAGTAGTTGTGATAGAGGACATCTTGGTCTGGTTCCAGTTCTCAGTGGAAAAGGTTTCAGTGTTGCTCCATTCGTTATGATATCAGCTGGAGGTTTGTTGTAGATGATTTCAGTCAGTTTCAGAAGTACGCCACCTATGCCTATATTCTTAAGTGTTCTTGTTAGAAAAGCATGCTGAGTTTTATCACCTACTTTTTAAGCAGCTATTGAAAGGATCATATAGTCTTTGTTTTTGCTTCTGTTGATAAGGTCAATTAAGTTTATGAATTTGCATACATTTAACCAGCCCTGCATCCCTGGAATGAAATCAACTTGATCTTAATGTATAACTTTGTTAATGTATAGTCTGATCTATTGGCTAGGATTTTATTGAGAATTGCTGCATCTATATTCATTAATAAAATTGGTCTGAAGTTTTTCTTTTTAGTTGGGTGTATTCCTGGTTTTGGTATCAGGGTGATGTTTGCTTCATAGACTGTATTGGTGGAAGATTCCTTTCTTCTTTATTTTTTGGAATAATTTATATAGTATGAGTATAAGCTCTTCTTTGAAGGTTTGACAGAGTTCTGGTGTGAAGCCATCTGGACCAGAGCATTTTTTGCATATAGGTATCTAAAGTGATAAATTTCCCTATTAATACTGTTTTTGTGGTATCCCACAAGTTTGGGTAACTTATAGCATCATTGTTGTTATGCTTGAGGGATTTAAGAATGTCCTCCTTTATCTTTTCTTGGATCCGACTCTCATTCTGAATGAGGTTTAATTTCCGACCCTTTGTGTGGGGATGAACTTTTTTTTGGAGTTGAGTTCCCCCTTTATTGTCTTGTGGTCTGAGAATATACAAGATATCATTTCTATTCTTTTAATTTGTGGAAGTTTGGTTTGCATATTAGGATATGATCTATTTTAAAGTATATTCCATGGGATGATGAGAAAAAATGTATATTCTTTAGCTTTGAGAACATGTTTCCTATATATGTCTATTAAGTCCACTTGTTCCAGGGTCACATTTAGGTCCTTTGTATCTTTGTTTAGTTTCTGTTTAGAGGATGTGTCCAGTTCTGTCAGAGGGTTATTAAAGTTCCCAGCCATGTGGTGTTGTGGATATCATATTTCTCAGACCACACAAGGCGTGTTCAATAAATCTGGGAGCATTTAAATATTTAAAATTGAAAAGTCCTTTTGCTGTATTGTTCCCTTGACCAGTATGAAGTGAACATCTTTGTCTTCTTAACTTTATTTGCTTTAAATCCACTTGTATCTAAAACTAATATTGCAACTCCTCCTTTCTTCTCATTTCCATTTGCTTTAAGTACTGTTTTCCATCCTTTATATAGGGCAAAAATTTATATACAACTAAAACAATTTGAAATAAAGTTATATACATTCATCACACATTTATTGGATGAAACCATCTACATTTCTCTGTGTTCAATACCTTAAGCCAGGTCCACATCCTGTTTTAATTGATGATTAAGCAGTCTCCTATCTAATTCTATAGATATTAATTTATTCACTCTTGTCTGGTTTTTATGATAGTGCCTGAATATGTACATTTCATGAAAAATAACATTTAAAGGACTTACTATTTTCTGCAAAAAAATTAATTGGTTATTTCTACACCAAATTTTCAGGTTAAATTTAGGCTTTAAAAACAGGACTGACGGTGATTCAGGGATTCTAGCAAGTGTTGATGGACCCTTTTGGCCATGTAGCCAGAAACTTCTGACCCCCCAGAACCCTTTGGAGTAAGGAAACTGAGGAGAGTCCCTGATAGGTTGGCTGATGCTCCTTTTAGACTGCAAGAAGTAGCTAATAGCAGCTGCTGTCCATTTTCCCATCAAGATTTCAGGACTATTATCTCCTCAGTGAGTAATGAGAAGGGAAATTAAGGAAAGCATAATCCAGGGGAATGGGAGAAAAACTTTGCCTGCTGGATCAGAATGTCTGGAGGAACCATAAGAACGTGAGTATGAAGCAACCCAGGTAACCAATGGCCACTAGAAAGAGAAAATCAGTAATAGAAAAAAGTGACAGTGCCCAGAGGCACAGAGGCCAATCAAAGACTTGTGACCAATTTGAAAGAGAGAATATATACCCTTGAACATGTTTGGTTCTCCATTTCTCTCTTTCCCCTCTCCTTCAAGAGACAGACTCAATTTCAATTCTGTTTGGAAGTACTCTAAACTTTCTTTGTTTTTCTATATAAAACCTCTCTGTTATACCCTTCCAAAAAGGGGGAGTGTTCTATAACAATGATCATAAATTGGTAAATTGATATCTTATGGCTTGGAATCTGGATGCTTGATTGATTGGTCACATGTGCTTGTATTTTGTCAGTTTAAAATAATATAATATTTTGCATTGTTACATTTCACTAAGAATAAAGAGTGAGACTTTTAAAAGTGATCTATAATGTATGTACCTGCCTGTCCTTCTAACATATTCTTGAGTTGGGTCGGAGTCTGAGCATGGTATACTATCAAAGGAAAGTAGAACGTGATAACTTAAAGATGCCTACTATGCACTATAAACTAATCGCCAGAACAGCAAAAACAAATTATATTTAATAGGCAAGAAAATAAAAATAGGATCTTAAAAATCAATATATAAATATAAAAAATTATGTGCCCCAAAAAGAATATGATAAAATAGGAAATAGAAATAGTGATGTGTTAGACTTAAACTCAACCATATAAATAATATGAATAAGTATAAATGCTATAAGCACTCACTTAAAAATTAGAGTTTGTCAGATTCTATAAATAAGTAAGAAAAAATGTATATTACTGAGAAAAAAATGCATGCTAAAATAAAGACACAAATATGTTAAAATTAAAACGGATGACAAACACTAGTCAAATGAAATTCTGTCACAGTGGTAGATGATTAGATTTCAAAGCAAATATTACAACCAGAGTTACATGAGTTCATTTCTTAACTAATTGAGGTCATAACCCTCTTAAATGTTGATATATACAATAAACAAAACTTCAGAAATATATGAAGCAGAAAATGGCATAACTATAAGGAAAGCAGACATTCAATGATATAGAAATTCAAACTAATTTTTGATGATATACTCCAAAAATAAATAAAGTGGAGCAGTAAATTCAGTAAAAATGATCAATATTTCTACAACATTTTCAAACAACATGAAATGTTTGTTATTTGTTCCATTCCACCTATCAATAGTAAAACATACATTATATTCCTGGATGCATATAACATTTCTCAAAATATCCTATAATCTGCACCATAAGATAAATCTCAATATATTTATAAGTATGTAATTCATACAAAAATGTATAATTATATTAAATCAGACATGACAAAAATTCTTTAAAGACCTAAAATTAGTTGGAAAGAAAATAACACATTTCTGAATATCTAATGAGTCAAAGAAGAAATCAAATGAGACATTACAATAGTTGTAAAACGAATGATATTTTAAAATGGCATATAATTTGTAGGATGCCCTTAAAACAACGCTTATAAAATTTATAGCATTAACTTCCTATGGTAGAAAAGAAAAATTGACACATTGATTCCATATCTGGGTATTGTGAATAGTTTCTGAAATAAACATCCACACTCATATCCTTCTTTTGGGTATTTACTCAGCTGTAAAATGGCTGAATCATGTAGTAGTCCTATTTTTAATTTTTGGAGGAATCCCCATCCTCTTTTCCTTACTGGCTGTATTAATTTCCATAGTGGCTGTACTATCAATAATTTTCTACTGTTGTGTATGAACATTCCTCTTTCTCCACATCTTTACATCATCAGTTTTGTGTTTTTGTTTGTTTGTTTGTTTGTTTGTCTTTTATTAAAAAGCTTTTTTAACAGGGTAATGTATATCTCATTTTGGTATTGATTTGCGTTTAGCTGATGATTCCTGTCATTGAGCATTTTTCATATTTCTCTTGGTCATTTGTGTGTCTTCTTTGAGAAATATCAGATTTTCCCCCTGCTTAGAAATAAAGATTGTTGAGTTTTTTTATCTTAAATTGTTTGACTTTATTGTATATTCACATTATTAATCTCTTGTCAGATGAATAGTTTGAAAATATTTTGCACTTTTCTGCAGGTTCCCTTTTCACTTTGCTACTCATCTATTGATGGATCAATAGCTAAAAAAATCATGGCACATATATGTAATGGAAAACTGTTCTTTCATTCAAAAGAATGAAATCTTATTATTTGCAACCATGTAAGTGAAACTGGAGAACATTATGTTAAGTGAAATAAGATAGGCACAAAAAATGTAATTATCATATGTTCTTATTTATGTGTAGAAAACAAAACAATCAATCTCATGGAGTTAGAGAGTGGAATTATGGTTACCAGAGGTTCCAAAGGGTAGTGGGGAGGAAGGAATAAAGAGAGTTAGGTAATGGACACAGATGTAATTAGATAGGAGTAAGATCTGGTGTTTGCTAGTACAATGGTGTGTCTATAGTTAACAACTTATTTTATATTTCAAACTAACTAGAGGAGTGGAATTGAAATGTCTCTAAGGCATAGAAATGATCAAGATTTGAGAAGATGGAAATCCTAATTACCCTGACTTAATCCTTACTCTTTGCATCAAAATATCATAGGTACCCAAACACATAATTAAGATTACTATATACCCATGAAAATTTAAAAAAAGAAAAATAGCAAAATCAATGCCTTAGTTTTTACCTTATGAAATTAGAGAAAGAAGAAAGTAAGTCTAACATAAGCAGATGAATGGAATTAATATAGAGTAGGAATCAGAGAAGTATAAAATGAACTTTAGTGATAATCAGAACCAAGTGAGTTTTTTTTTTTTTTAGAGACAGAGTCTCACTCTATTGCCCTTGGTAGAGTTCCGTGGTATCACAGCTCACAGCAACCTCCAGCTCTTGGGCTTAGGTGATTCTCTTGCCTCAGCCTCCCAAGTAGCTGGGACTACAGGCGCCCGCCACGATGCCCAGGTATTTTTTGTTGCAGTTTGGCCGGGGCCAACTTTGAACCCACCACCCTCGGTATATGGGGCCAGCACCCTACTCACTGAGCCACAGGTGCTGCCCACAAAGTGAATTTTTTAAGAAAATTGAGAAAATAGATAAATTCCTCACAAGATTGATGATAAAAAAACCCAACAAAAGAGATAGAACAGACCTATAGCAGGAATTATTATGATGGCATTGACACAGATTATTCAGAAAGTCAAATGATGAAACAAAAATATGAAAATGTTATACCAATGAATTATGAAACAGATGACATGGAAAAAGTCTAAAAATATGTAACCTACTAAATTGTAAAAGGAAAGCATAATTTAACTAACCCTATAACTATCATGTAAATTGAATTCGTGACTTACTTCCCACAAAAATTACAAGTCGATGTGGTAAATTATACTAAGTATCTGAAGAAGAAATAAGACCAATATCATACAATTTCCAGAAAATTTAAGAGGTAGTATTGAATACCAATTCATTACATGAAGTTACAGTATCCCTGATACCAAAATCAGAGAACGATACTATGAGGAGAAAATGATATCCCTCATAAACATAATCACAAACACTTTTAAATAAACTTTTGCAACAACAACAACAACAATAACAACAAAAGAATAAAGTACACAATGATTAAATGAGGTTTATCTCAGGGTTACAAATTTGGACTATTTTTGAAAATCAATGTAATTCATCATTTTAAAACACTAAAAGAAAAACAATGTTATCATTTATACAAATAGAGAAAAAAATTTTAAAAAGCCTATTATTTCTGATTTTCAAAACTTTACCAAACAAGAAACAGAAGGTTTATGCTCAACAGAGTAGAGAGAATCTTTTCAAAATTTACTTACTGAGTACAATGTAAAATCCTGTAACAAAATTATACTTGTACCTCATAAATTTATAGAAATAAATAAGAAGAAAAGAAACATCTAATGTTCATCTAATATGTAACTGTGTAACATTGGATTATTTTACCCTGGTTCAGAAACAAGACAAAGACATCTCTGTTTTTAAGACTTCTGAACAATGTCCTGGTGATTATAGCCAGTTCAATCAGTCAAGAAAACAAAATTTAACTTGTTTTCCTGGAAAACATTTATATCCTTCATCTACCTTCCTATATAACAACTGTTTTTGATAATTTGTTCAATCCTTTCCTCATACAACCATACTCTTGGAAATGGCTTGTCTCCACCTTCATTACCCAAAAATAACTTTGATCCAAAGTAGTCCCATGATTCCTACCATGTAGGGTTGGTTCAAGTTAGACCTGTAATCCAATTCAGGTAAATAGGACACCAGGGGATCTCTACCCAGAAGTTTATAGAAGTATAGGAGGTTTTCTTTCTTTAAAAGATCCCTAGTAGGAAGCAACCAGTTCTTACTGTAACTGAAATACCTGAATGAGCCACTGTCATCCTGTCTCATGTACAAGTGGCTCTGACAGACGTAGATGAGATTTACACAGTAATTTTCAGTTGGCGAATGTAACCATGTTTGGGGGCATGAAATATAAGAAAATGTGTGCTGTGAATTTTTCTGGAAAGCTTGCTGAAGCATGGAAAGTGGAAGTTTATCAATTTTTATTGCCTTCTAGTTGTTGTCACAATTAGATGGTTATTGGAAATTTAATATTTTTGTAAATTCTCATAATTCTAGGAGAATGCAAATGAATTCAACACTGAAATTCATAGATAAGGGGAACACAGTCTACGTCCAGAGACATTGTTCTTGAATAAATGCCTTCATAATATTAAGATTTTCTAAAATTTATAAAATGTTTATGAAGTTAATTGAATTAATTTGGGACTATGTTTAGGATTAGAGTTTATTATGAACTATAACACAATAATTTGTTTATATAGATTCATCTCAGTAATGTTTAAGGTACCAAGGTAAATATTAATAACCCTAGTTAATGTTTTTGTGGTGGTATAATTACAGTTTTTTTTGAATCTAAAATATCCTATACTTTCATTTTTTACAATGAGACAATATTTTTATTGGAGAAAAGCAACACATTTACTCTTGTTTGAGTCATACAGTAAATTATAGCTCTAAGAACCAGATTTGTTGCTATTATATTTTGAAATACAAGTAAGCATTTTTCTGAGGTTTGCAAGGTTAAAAAATGACAAATTAAAAAGGATTTTGTCTTTTCAGCCTTCCCCCTAATATTTAAATTTTTCTTGTATGTGAAATATATGTTTTGTTTGTTCTTATGAGATATTATTTGTTCTGATGAATCACAAATAAACTTCTTGTGACAAAATATGACCTACTAATTAAATATATCATCATAAGAATATGTAACGTATCCAATGTATACAGCCCTACTACGAAGCTAATTTATAGCTTTCATATGTAGGCTATAACCCAATTATAGTACAAGAATTTGGGGAAAGGGGTAAGGGAGGGAAGGGGGAGGGGGAGAGTGGATGGAGAGAGGGTAAATGATGGAATCACACTTATGGTGCATCTTACAAGGGCCAGGTGAAACCTACTAAGTGCCGAACACTAATGTTTTCACATAATAAACGAGAAAATCTTGTGAAGGTTACGTCGAACAGTTGGATGAAAATATTTCAGATTGTATATGAAGCCCACACAATGTACTCCATGATTGCACTAATGTACACAGCTATGATTTAATAAATAAATAAATAAATAAATAAATAAATAAATAAATAGAATATGTAAAGTTAAAGTGAGGGTTAAAATGTTTGCATATTTTTTAATGTTAGTTTCCTTTAGATCACTATGTCATCACATAGTGGAAAATACACAATGTTGCTAGTATGTTTAGGACTAACTATCATTTTAGGCACTTTAATAAGTCAACATCAGGCTTACTCAATTCAAATTCCCAAAGAGAGTTTGTTTGTTTATATTTTAATTTTATTTTAGCTTACAAATTAATATAATAAAGTATTCACGTCCTATGTGTTTAAGTCTCCTAGGGAACTCTTTATAACCAAGTTTGATATCAGTATTTTGCACTCAGCTAAGATTTTAGTTTTGAAACTTCTTTGGATAAAGACTTTGCATAACTCCATTGAATTAAATCACATTAGGAAAACATGGACCAGTTAGATTTGACTTGTCTGCCTAGCACTTAAAACCAACCAAAGGGAATGCAAAGGCCCCTAAATATGGCTCAAGTGCAGATACACACCAAGGCTGCATGTAAATGAGAATGCCTCGGCAGCACTGCCATCTGTCCACAAGGTCCTTCCTGATTTGCTTGTCGAAATTGTTACAGGCTTAGTTAAAGCAAGTAGCACCAGGGGGGAAAGCTGCCTCCTCCCTGTAACAGAACAAGGCAACAGTCACTAATAGGAGTCGGGCTCTGTCTAACCCAACCACGGAAATCTCAAAGGGTTTCTCAGCAGTCTATCCATCTATCACACAGCCTAATCCTTAAAATTTTCTATGCATGAATAAGGACTAATCCTTTACTCTATTCAAATGAGAGTTTTTCCCTTTTCTAGATCATAGGTAAGTTTAATTAAAAAATAGGAGAAAAAGAAAATATGGTTCAAGAACAGCTGGCTTTGGATTTTAAAAGTAAAACATTACATAGTACAAAGAGCTATCAGATATTCTATTTCCATTATGGAGATTTTGGTTACTTCAAATTTAATGTAACTAACTTAGACTATATATGTGTAAAAACTTAAACCAAGATAAATACTCACAGGTTGAAGAAGTCATTGCCTCAGCAATAGTTATTGATTTCATATATTATTAGTTATGCTAAAATACTATTTTCATATAAATATAAAGAATTTTGTTGCCTTTTCTGACATAAGCTACTTGTTTTAACAACCACACGGGAACTAATTTAAGAAATGTAACTCACTCTATATTAATACAAACTTTTTAATAGCAAATAACCATTCTTTCCAACAGTTCTTTTCAACAATTGTCCTAGATTGTGTTACTTGAAAACACATAGGTACCATTTTTTTATTTTTGCAGTTTTTGGCTGGGGCTAGGTTTGAACCCGCCACTTCCAGTATATGGGACCGGTGCCCTACTCCTTTGAGCCACAAGAGCCGCCCAAATTTGTTTACTTTAATACAAGTTGTCGAACCAAATGGAAGCAATCCATGACAAAAACGTGCTATCAGTTAGTTTGTGTTTATATTCAGCAAAACTATGTAAAAGTCATCTCATCTGTAAAACTTAGGATAAGGTACAAATGTTGCCTCTGCTGCTGTTAACATTAAACAGATGACAACGTTTTGGACATATAGGACTTTGTCAGTAAATGGCATTTTCCTTTTACTTATTTATCAAACAAATTTTTACTGAGGTCTTGGAATGCGCCATGCACTGTTATGTTCTGAGTAATTGATATCTTTAGCAAGTCCAATCCACCTATTAGCCATTTTCATGATCTTACCTACCAATTGGTTTGCTGAAAAAAAGTTCTTAATATCTCACAATCAGAGTAAAACATAGCCATAAATGTCTACAAGGTCATGAATGTAACATATTCAGCATAGATGATCCATGCAATCATGGTACTCTGTCACAATTTTATGTTTTTAAGCATAACGTGTCACATGTCACTTCTGACACTTCTTGTCAGGGCCCAGGACTGGCCAGGTCTTGGCCCAACTTGACTAAGTTCTGGACGTGGACCACTAAGTTACCCTGCTCAGAAACAGTTTCTCTTAGGTGCCTGAGAGCTATCTACTTTAGCTGGAGAGAGAGAGAGATTGTCTTAGAGAGAATAAAGCAGTCTTCTTAGAAAGATAGATCAGTCTTTGGCGGAGCTTGGTAGTCTTCAGCAGAGAGACACCGTGCTGGCGTTCTGCAGGCAGAAGCGGAGAGAGTCAGAGTAAGCGGGTCCATGATAGAATGTGCATGCTTCCGACTGCCTTCTCCTCCAGCCTAATGTAAGGCTAATCTCCTGCGTCTCAACACCACAGGTGTAGAGACTGCCAACTCACCACTGCTCTCATCTTGCGAGCTCTCATGCTCTCCATACCCTTTCCACCCAGGTGTTCCATTGAGTTATACAGGTATTTCTTATAACTCTCACTCCTCCTAGCCATAGGCAATATGGGCTGTAACAATAATGATTTTTTATGCAACCATCACTGAATATATTTATCTAGAAAATCGATACATGAGATGTTTTAAGTTCAAAAATAAGGCATAGCAATTTCTTAAAAATCATTAAAAACATATTTTATATATTTAAATATCGTCATTCACTTTTCTGTTTATTTTTTATAATAACAGCTTTATTGAGATAATTCTTATACCGCACAATTCACCCACTTACAGTCTGATGTACAGTCTGATGATTTTTAATATATTCATTGAGTTGTGCAACCATTACCACAGTTAATTTTAGTATGGTTTCATTGCCTTAAAAAAGAAACTCTGTACCCATGAACAGTCACTCATCCTTTTTCCCCAAACCCCCAGGCTTAGGGAACCACTAATCTATTTTCTGTCTCTTTAGATTTGCATTTGGGGGCATTTCTTCCATGTAAGCACCTAAGGGGTATTTGACAAGTTCTAGTTTAGTATTGGGTACATGAGATGTTTGTTTTCCATTCTTGTGAGATTTCTCTAAGAAATGGTCTCCAGTTCCTTTTAGGCGGTTATAAAAGATACCTAGATCATCATTTTTTATGGTTAAGTGGTACTCCGTGGCACACATAGTCCACATTTTATTGTTCCACCCAGCTATTGACTAGCATGAGGGTTTTTTCCATATCTTTGCAATTGTAAATTGTATTGCTGTAAACATTTGAGTGCAAGGGTCTTTTGATAAAATAACTTTCCCCCACTTTGGGTAAATACTGAGTAGTGGGATTGCTGGATCAATGGTAGGTGGGCCTATTTTTAGTTCTTTGTGGTATCTCCATACGATTTTTCATAGAGATCATGCTAGTTTGCAGTCCCACAAACAGTGTATATGTATTCCTGTCTCTCTGCTTCCACAACAGGACCTGATGTTTTAGGACATTTTTGGTAAAAGCCATTTTTACTGGCGTAGGGTGACCCCTCCTTGTGGTTTTGATTTGCATTTCTCTACAGATTAGAGCCATTGAGCATTTTTCCATTTATTTCCTTGCCATCAGTCTGTCCATGTGAAAAGTTTCAGTTCATGGATTTTACTCAGTTTTTAATGCGGTTGTTTGATTTTTTTTCTTTATTCTTTGCTTGAGTTCTGTGTGAATTCTGGTATCAGTCTATTATTAGATGTGTAGCATGCAAATATTTTCTCCCATTTTGTAAGATATTTGGTCTGTTGATTGTGTCCTTGGCTGTGCGGAAACATTTTAATTTGATTGGGTCCTATTTATTTATTCTTGCTTCTGCTGTGATTGCTTTGGAGGTCTTCACAAATTCTCTGCCTAAGCCAATATCTGTAAGAGTTTAACCAACATTTTATTTTAGAATTTCTCGTTTTAGGTTTAGCCTAGGACCTCCAGAATTATGTTGAATAGAAATAGTATTAATAGTTGACCTGGTCTGGTTTCAGTGCTAAGTGAGAATGCTTTGAATTTTTAATTTTTCCCTGTTCAATATGATGTTGGCTGAGGGTTTGTCATAAATAGCTTTTATAATTTGTAGGCATGTCCCACCTCTGTCTGTTTTGTTAAGCGTTCTTATCATAAAAGGGTGCTGAATTTTGTCAAATTCTTTTTCTGCATCTATTGAGAGAATTGTATGGTCTTTGTGTGTGTTGAAAGGAAGTCATCTTCAATATTTAACATGAAAAATACTTAACTTCACCTAAAGATATAGGACATTTTCCTCATGGCATAATGTGAAAGGCCCAAGAATATTGACCAAAATTCGATTCCAATGTCTGTCTCCTGTTAATATCAATACTCTCAACCTTATTAATCCCTATACATTTTTCATTTTTCTTAAAAAACTTAAACAGATCTTCTATTCAGCAATTTATATAGCTGCCCCAGTTGTTTAATTTTCTTTTTTTCTTTTGTTTTTTTTTTTGAGACAGAGCCTCAAGCTGTCACCCTGGATAGAGTGCTGTGGCATCACAGCTCACAGCAACCTCCAATTCCTGGGCTCAAGCGAGTCTCCTGCCTCCGCCTCCCAAGTAGCTGGGACTACAGGCTCCCAC
>CAUYRH010172518.1:0-58072 GCA_963574655.1 Perodicticus potto | reverse complement strand
TTGTTGTGTAGGATATCAGGAGACATGTTTTACCAACAGCACCATCGCCTACCACAACGCACTTAATTGTCTGCATTGCTGAAATAGTTTTATATCCACTTTAAATATTTCAAATCTGATGTTGACCTCAGCGTCTCCACCCGGGAATTTCACTTTAAATATATATTGATGATGTTTGAAATTCTAAAATGATTTCATATAGTTTCTATGATTATAAAAAGATATAAAATAATTTTGTACAGTTTCAATAATTATAATAAAGATATAAAATAATCTTGTATGGTTTCTATAATCCTGAAAAGACATAAGATAATAAATAGACACAGTAACATAAAAAAGAAAAATATCAGTGCTATTGAGGCTACTAGGATACATGTTCTCAGGCCCTGCAGGTGGGAGTGTGCTCTGATCCTGCCCTGCTGGGGGAACGTACACCCCAACATGCAATCAAACCCTTGCCAACTGATAGCCTTTAATTTGGTGATTCCACCTCTAGAAGTTTATCCTAGAATAAGTTGACTGAGGGCATATAGTTGAATGTGCAAGGATGCTCATTACTGTGGGATTTATAGTAAAACACTGGGTGGGGGTGAAACGTTGGTTGATAGAGAGTTACTTCAATAAATCACGGGATAAGGCCAAGTCAGGTGGATTGCTTGAGCTCAGGAGTTTGAGACCAGCCTGAGCAAGAGAGAGACCCGTCTCTACTAAAAAAGGAAAAATTAGCCAAGTGTTGGGGCAGGTGCCTATAGTCTCAGCTACTTGGGAGACTAACGCAACAGAATTGCTCAAGTCCAAGAGTTTGAGGTTGCTGTGAGTTATGACACCATGGCACTCTAGCATTGGGTAGTTCAAAAAATAATTTAGAACTCTTAAAAATCGCCATAGAAGCCGGCTGTGAGCTCCGTTTCTCTCAGCAAGTTTCAAGGCAGAATTGAGAGTGAAGCAGCCCTGGCGGCCTCCCGTGTTGTGAAAGCCATTTGTGACGGTCTGGGCTGCAGCCCGCTGTCTGTGAATCTTGTTTCAAAGGCTTTTCGCTCCGTTTTTAGTTGTGAATCACAGAATGTCATTTAATCTACAACAGCCAAACATGATTAACAAGTTCTCATGAGTGGCTCCTCTAAAATCTGTGCATGTGGTTTTTTTTTTTTAATTTAAAGAGTGAACTTAAGCACGTAGAGGTTTTATTTTTTTCTTTTTTGGTGGAGTGCACAATCCTTCCCATTGACGAGGCTGTTCCAGGCCATTGCTGCTCCCGTGTGCACCCAGACCAGGCACGCCTTTCTAAAAAGCCCATGGTAAGCATTTTTCAAATGAATGGATTTTAAAATCTGAATATAACATTTAACACATTCCATACTAACAGTCAACAGCAACATTAAAGATTGGCTGCCTGTTCCCTGTCTTGCTAAATCATCTCTGCAGGGTCAAATTTTGGCATCAACTCTTGCTTGGAAAACAAAATCCCTTTATTGTACCCAGATCAGGTAACGTGGCATGCTCCAAGGCTCATTCTGTTTGATTTTCAGGTGTGCTCTGCTATAGCAGCCCCAGGCTCTCATGGAGTCACCGGGCTTCCCAGCCACTGCCCAGTCAGGGGGACCGGGCGAGGGCAGAGCCAGGGCTGGAGCCCAGCCCAGGCCTGGTAAAGGGAGGCTCTCTCCACCCCCACACCCCAGGCGTCAGACGCTGAGGCTGGAGAGTGTTTTGCTAGGCAGGGATGACCCTGAACCAATAGTTCACTCCAGCCTCATGACCTGCCTTGTCGATTCCAAACTGTTGGCAGAGGCCTGGCACTGCGTAACATCCCTGGGAAAACACTCAGTAAAAGCACTGACCACTGTTACTGCTACTGTTGCTACCATTACTGTCTCCATTTGTAGAAGTTTGCTTAAAGAAAAACAATTCCAGGTGCACGCATGTGTGTGTGTGTGTGTGGCAAGACAGAGATTGATTGATCCTGGATGCCTTAGGAGGGGCTGCCACAGCGGCTTCCAAAGCTGAATAGAACAGGAATTGTCCCCTTAATAGAGGAGCTGCAGCCAACCCTGACCTAAAGCAGGTGAGATGAGATGTGCTCGTGGGCGCACCCCTCTCTCCCTCCCTCCTTCCCTTCTGTCTTTCCTTCCTTCCTTTTTTATTTTAACAAGTGTTTCTGTGGAGAAAACACAGGCTGGAGCCCACTCTGGGCACCCTCCCTTAAATTTAGATGACCACACAAGTATTCTGAGAAATAATGGCTATGCTGGCACCCAGTAGGTAAGCACTCAATAAGCATTGTCGTCCAAAGGAGTGACCACGGAGGACGGAGCCCTCAGCCTCATGGGCAGGGACTGCCCCCTCCCCGGCACCTTGCAGGCGAGGCTCCCCTGGGCCTGACTGAGCCTCATTCAGCCCCCATGTGCAGAAGATGACTCAGCCAGTGATTTCATTCACCCAGCCTGGTGTTTATGCTGCTGGCCACAAACCGGTTGATATTGTTTTGAGCTGTCCTGAGGTGACGCGCTGCTGGTGGAGAATGACATCCAGTCAGCTTGTGGCCACTGTGGCCAAAACAGCTGAAATGCTGTGGCTTCTGAAGAATCCATTGTGTGCTGGTCAATCATGGGGAGAAGGACGATCCTGGTTCTCTCCCCAGCAACCTCCGAGAAGCATTTTGGCGTCCACGTAGGTGCTGCACAACAGGGTGGTTCTGGCAGCCAAGCTTGGGAAGGTGGATCCTTGGCCAGGGCTCCCTCAAAGAAGTCCCCCAAGAAACCCTGCCAGGCTCCAGTTCTGGAAGGAGCTGGGAATTTCAGAAGCAGCTTTGGTCATTCCAATGCATTTGTACTTGGTACCATTTGATACTGTCATGAACCCTATTAACGAATTGCAGGACAAGATGCAATGGCTGAGCTCACACGTTGCCTTCTTAAGCAAGAGTACACAGAATCACATAGTCTCCTTCTAACAACAGAGACAAAGATAGGAGTGGCAACAAGAAGAACACCCAGAGCTGCAGCTGGCACTGTGCTTCATGGTGTGTATTCCCTGCCTTACCTTGTGGGTCCCGTTATGACCCTGACCTTAGACCTGAGAAGACTAAGACACCAAAATCCAAACGTCCTACATCGCACAGCTGGCGAGTGTAGCAACCAACTTGGAGGCACGACCTGGTCAAGTGATGCACAACCAGGGCACTGAAGGGAAAAGAAGACGGGGGGTGGAAAGAAAGGAGGACCCAGGGGGGAAGGGAACGAGGGGTACAGCCTGTGTGAGCAGCCCTCAGCGCTGTGATCCCCAGTGGAGGAAAAACTAAAACTGGACGTTACAGCACCCCTCCCCCACCTGGGTCTGACCTGCCTGAATACGGCTGGGTCCTCAGGGGTGCAGTGGGGGGGGAGGGGCATCCTCTGTCCCTGCTCCAGGGGTGCCATCTGCCTACACCAGCCAACTTGGGCACACCTTCCCCCACACCATCCCCAGGTGATTCATGTCTCAAAGCCAACAACTTTCCCTGTGAGTTACTATAGGTGTGTGGCCCCTAGAAGCCTGGCTACCATGCTGGTCATGAGTGAATTCAAGTTAAACACAGGTGGGGAGGGGTGCTGTAATGTCCTCCACTGAGGATCAGAGCGCTGAGGGCCGTTCACATGGGCTGTACCCCTGACGGTGGCCTGCTGGGTACAGCAAAGGGCTGTGAAGCACCAGGACCACAGAGGGAAGACAAGACTCAAACCAGCAGAAGGGAGCAAATGAAACAAAACGGCAGCAGCAACAACAGAAATACTGCAGTAATCTGGGTAGATAAAAATGCTGCCCATTCATCTTCCAACGTTCTTCACTGATTCTTCATCCACTCCACTCTGGGTTTTAAGATTTGAATTGGATGACACCGAACGGTTGCTACCTGAGAATTTTTTGGTTTTAGGGGTTTTGTTGTTGTTTTTTTGCTCAAACACACTTAATGGTCACAGTGGGACCGGGGACACATATGTCTTGAGGGACGCAGGCTGTGTGAAGTCCCCAATATGTTACTACTAAGCATCCTTAGATCAGGCTCCACCAGAGCTAGACATTTTGGAAATAGGAATTAAATAAAAATGTTAAAGTGAAACTGAAAACGAAATGAAAGAAAAGTGAAATGACCTAAAATAACTGCCCCGTGGTCCCAGGGCATTTTAACTCAAGAACCAGGAAGAATGACTTGGCGTCTGCTCACTGAGGGCTGTGACATGTGGACACCTCCATGTCCCACCAATCAGACATGTTGTGAATAGTGGCAGCCACAGCCAGCCCCTGGGGCAGCCAGTGGGGCACAGGTGGAGGTGCTACAACTTTGCCCCAAGAGCTGAGGAGCAGGAAGGGAAAAGGCACTCAGCCATGGCAGAAGGGGATGACCTTCAGGAGCGGTCCCTTCTCTAGATAGACCCTCACTTCTTCCAGCCCCAGTCTCTATGACTTCCCTTCACTGGCCTCAGCTTCCTTTCTCTCTACATCCTCGTGCTTCTGTTTTCTTATCTGTAAAGTGGGAGTAATGCTAGCACCTACATAATGAAGTTATGCCTGTAAAGTGCTTAGAACCCCACCTAGCACCTGATAAGCACAATGAGCATCATCAATGGCATTGTTATTTCTACACTGCTAGTTCTACTCTGCCATTTCTGCCATGAGGTCTTCCTCTTACCCACCTGCCTGCCCCCAGGTGAGCTGGCTTTTCTTTTCTCTTCTTTCTTTTTAACCTCATAGGTGAGTGTTCTGGGATCTTGTTATTTTACTGTCCTCTGCTTGTGCCATTCTGGCGTTCTCTAAGGAGTTGCCCACATTACCTAGAAGCTTCTGGGGACCCAGAAGCACTTCTTGGATCCCAATGGCAGGACTCATGGTGAGGAGTATTCTGGGGTCCTGTGGCCTACCTGCAACTGGTGCTCCAGGCACAGGGGTCACCTTCAGGGGTGTCTGGCCTCCATCCCAGGGAATTGGCAGGAGTGGCGGGAGTCAGAACTCACTGCTACAGAGGAGCCCCTTGGAGAACCACTAGTGTCCAAATAAAACACTTAGCAAAAAAGATACATAAGATGTTCACAGAAATCAGAGTCCATTAGGGTCAGGGCATTTGGTGTCTGCATGAAAACTTGAAGGCAGACACGAAAGACATCTCTGAATTTGTGTCCTCACGCCCTGCTGCCCTTGTCCGTCAGCTGTCTGCCTCCTCGCTTTCTGAAACCCTAATGACAAACATGGAACTATCAGAGGATCTCCTGGGGCTTGCCTTGCCTCTGCCGCTGCCTCTCAGCCATCTGGGCCTCTCTCAGCGACGGGAGGTGGGGGGAGGCTGCCTGAGAAAGTTCAAGTGACTCAACTGCAGCCAGGTCAGCGGGCATGGGTCTGAGCCGGTCTCTCCACTCACAGGCCCAGACCGGAGGCTGAGCAGGGAGGCTGGAAAAGACCAGAGGATGGAGATTTTCTAGGGGGTAGGAAGAATGTGCCCAGCTCTGGGTGGGGATCTCCTGTGAGGATTCTTGTCCTCTGTCCCACTAGGACAAACCAAAGAGGCAGCTTTTGCCTCCTGGAGCAGGTACCGGTCCCTGGCATCACTGCCCCTGATGACCTGTGTGGTCCTGAGCTTGTCTTCTGATCTTCAGGGCCTCAGGTGCCTTATTCAGTAGGGAGGAGAGTGAGCGGATAACCTGAAGTTCCTTTGCCTAGCCAGCATTCTGGGAGATTCAGAGAGATGATTTGGCACCTGTGGCCTTTGTCCTGGGCCATGGCCCACCTGTGTGCTGTGTCCTCTGTGGTCCATGTGGAAGGCTGAGCATTTAGGAGAAATGCATTCTTTTGGCTTTCAATCAAGGCATTTCCCCGCTGAGCATCGTGCAGCCTGCAGTGTTTGAGGACTTGGAATGTTCAAACTGCATGTCTGGAGCTCAGAGCCTGACCCGTCAACATTAGCAGGAGTCGAAGTGTCACATTTTTGGAGCCATTAATTCTCTGTAAGCAAAGAAGAATGTGGCTTGATTTTTGTTCAGGCATTCCTGCTTTTACGCTGGGCTTAGTTAAAAATGACAGAGGGAACTGTAATGTCTCCATAAATAACCAGACCAGTTTGTTTCCTTGCTGCTGTGTTTATTATTTAGCACCTTACTTTTGGTAGGATAAACTCACCCTTGCTTGAAAAACAGTTTTGAAACTACTTTCTCTACAACTCAACCCGGCTGGATAAAAGTGAATTTCTGCTTTAGATAAGCACGACATTTCTCAACCTGTTGCTTCGTGAACCTACTTTGGTGAATGGGTCCATTTTCTTATTGAATATCTATTGAGTGTGCAGAAGAAGGAAGGGGCAAGGAGGGAGCAGGAAAGTACCTTCAGAGGGAAATATACTTTCCAGGTCAATGGGCTGTATGCCATGGTAAGCCAAAGCATCGATTTCACAGCTCTCCCCAGCCATGACCTTGTTCTTGGCAAGTTCATAAGCCCTCCTTCTGGCTGGCTTCCAACATGGCCTGCCTTCCTTAACACAACAGGAGCCTCCAGGAGGCCTAGCTAGCAAGCTGTGGCTCTGAATATCGGCTGCCAGCTTGAACTAGCTTTACCTGCATACCTGGGCAATCAGAAAAGACAAAGAAACCCTGGATCAGAGGCATAACATTGTGCCACTATTGTTCATAACCTGAACTTCTGTCAATTGAAATATTTTCCCTGCTTGGGGTGGAGCCTCTTCCTTGATGGGGCCCCTTGCTATCTAAGTTACATATTTGATAAGTTTATATTTTTATGTCTGGTGTGATCAGTTTTCCTTAGAGGAGAACATCTGTAAATAGACCATCGCTACGGGCTTGGTAAATCCCATGGTGCGTGTAATCTGCTTTCTGTTTACTGATTGCTCACCTGGCCTCCAACACATATAACAACATAATTTCTCAGGGCCTTGTGTATTTTCCCTTTAGAGTCTGTTTACTCTAATTGCTGGGACCTCACTTTGGTGGCTGTCTGGCTGCAGGTGTTTTTTGGCATCAAGCCAGGTGTCCCTTCTCATCCTGCTTCTGGGGACCAGAGTACCTTTTGCATGGAGCCCATCTAAGACCCTTCCTGCTTTTCCAACCTCTTCAAAGGCAGCTTACTAGTTCCTTCTGCACATAGCCCACTTCAACTACAATTGAGTGAGGTAGGCCATTCAGCTAGCTCTTTTGCTGGTGTGACATAGCACTACAGAGCTAAAAAATCAGCTCCATGCTCTGGAAATATACATGTCTGAGTTTAAGCCTTGTGCCTGCAGAGAATAGTACCCTGCCACAGGCAGATCTTGAGAGGTCCGACTTTGCATTATTGACACCATATAAAATTATCTTTTGTCTGTTTCATCCCCCAGACTCTAGTGCTTACTGATGTTATTTTTTAGGAGGCAAACTCTTTATAAGGTGCAGTCTGCTAAGCTTGTTTGGCACAATGGCAAATAAGATGCTAAATGAAGGCAGACAAGGTGAATGTTTTGATGGTACCCACAACAGTTCTGCCTTCAATTCATTCATAATCTTCAATGTTTCTAGAAAGCATGACAGATTGAGATTTTCTCAAATAAAAAATTACCTCTGTGTAGTGTTACCTTTCCTGGGCAGCAGGGGTGCTTGCCCAGTTTATAGGAGGGAAGATGACAGCCACCAGCCCCTCCCTATTCCGTCCTGTAGCTTTCTGCTCCTTTTAGAGATAATTTTTGGAGTGATGGTGGGTGGAATCTAGGTGCTGATGTTGGAATCATGGGAGGAATTGTTTATTTCTAATCCCCTAGAATTTTTTTTCAAGAAGAATCTGATTTAGGTTTGATTTCATTATTGATTTTCACTTTTCTTTCTGTCCTTTGTCAAGATGCAAGGTAAGCAAGGAGGTCCACAATTCAAATTGGCTTATTATAAAAGCTTGTGACTTTGCTGGTGACAGAGTCTAGGAAGAATGAGAAATCTTTGCCTGGATTGGGCTGGTGCACAGAGCTGCTTTTTCTCTTGTCCTCTCCTGCCTCCTCTTTAAGGAAATAGACACAGCCATGGGGTGGGGGTGGGGGAGTGAGGGTTAATTTCTCCAGCACCCTCCCTCCATGTGTTCACAAAATGAGTGCTCATTTCCCCTAATTGTATGTACATACCTCACATAAATAAACGTGGATAAAATTGAGCAAGTTAACTCATCTGGGTTTTAATTTTCCTCTGGTCAAAGAGGCTACACTGCCCCTCCACTACTCCCCTAAACAGTGGTCAGATTTCATTAATAACCATGAAATAATTAAATATTGCCTGTGAGCATGTCAACATTCCAAGTTCTTCTTAACATCACCAGTAGGAAGATTTCTTTAGGAAATCAGGAGACAATTGTCTCCTCTGACAATACGACTTTGGATGTCATTTAAGTCTTATACGAGGTAAGACTTCATTTCAGCTTGAGTGAGGGCAGGCAGAGGGAAGTTTACACCTGTGTGATGTTATTAAAGCATCTGTCCATTAAACCAGAAAAGGTAGATTTCTGAGAAAGATATTGAGATATAAAATAATTTTATGATAAAGATACTGCTTAACCCATTTTGGGGGGGTGAGGGACTTGTACAGGCAATCTTCAAGTTACAAACATCTGACTATCATCCGTCCTGCACTTAGAAATGGAGGCTGTTACAGGTAAGTAAATGTACCGGTTCCAACCTACATACAAATTCAACTAAAGAATAAATCTACAGAACCTATCTCTTTGTTTTTAGCCTGAGGCCTGACTATAGTTAAAAGACTATCCTCCAAGCTTGGCTGAGAACTAATTCCTTTTCTGGTCTGCCCACCCACTCACCTACCTCCCCACCCCACTCACCTTCTCCAGGTCTTAGCTTGAACTGGAGCTGCCCCTTCATTGGATTGTTTTACAAATTAGGAAGCCAGGTTTTAAAATATGGAACCCCAGTCATTTAATTACCAGCCTTCATGCCAAGGTTCTGAACCCACCAGGGTACCACGGCTTTTTAAAATTAACGACCAAAACAGACGAAAAATGTAAAAATCAGACTTTAAATGTTTTATTTTTGTTGATTCTGTACAAGGCTAGGAAACAAAGTTAGAGGTAAAATAAAATGCCAGTTAAATTCGGCTACTACCAACAACCAAAAACCTTAAACATAAAAACGCAAGCTGCTGAATGTAATATAATCTTGGGTAGTGTAATCTGTCAACGCCTGTAACAAATCAAAACCCTCCATTTCCATGGTTCTTCAACTGCTAAGCGTTAAGAGCACCTGGGGCCGCGCTGGTTAAGGCCCGACCGCTCAGGAATCACAGATGGCGCCGTCCGCCTTCGCCTCCGCACCTGGATCCACCGAGCCTCTGGCGGTTTGGGGCTCCGGGTCCTCCTCCTCGCCTTTTAAAGGGTACGTTAATTAAGGATCTTGACTGGAGGGCGACTGACAATGCCCTGTTACCTATTTTAGTAAATGGAGAACACCGTTGGCGTGAAAGGTGGTTGGTTTTTGTTTAAGCAGGCTCAAATGTTGGTTATGCTACCTTTGGGGAAAGGGAGACGAAAAGGTGAATCTCGAGTTCTAAGTTGCCTTTCTTTGCGTGAATACTCTCCGCAACAAAACGCCTGGTTACTCGAATCTCAAAAACAGCAATCTAAACAGCCGGTCTCCAAAACAGACCGACTTCCCACCACAGCGCACCGAACGACCCTGGCGTTTTCATCGCCCCCACCCACTGCGTCGCGCCCCCAGCTGCCGAGGGTCCATCTGTCTGCTATGTCCGCGGACGATCTGCACCGACTAACTGGTCTTTCTCAGCCTTGTCTGTCCCGCAGCCTTCTTGGCAGGACTCGGCCCGTGGGAACAAGGGTGCCGGAGGCCTCTGTTCCCAGAAAAGGGAAGGAACCACCCCGCTGCCCACTGCACCGTTTCAGCGCAGCCCTCGGCCTGGGGTGGACGTGCTGTGGTCCCAGAAGGTCGCGCTCGGGGCTGGTCTCCACACCTAGGGTGAGCCAAACCCACTCACTGCAAGGCGCCCTAAAATTCACAACAGCTCAACAAAGCGTCCGACTCCAGCGACAGGGAGAAAGATGCGCCGGATAAGAGGGTCGCTCACTTTCTGCTCAAAACAGCTATAATCGACGCAGAACCCCACACAGACCCGCACCACAACGAGCATCCGTTCGGGTCACTTTAACTTTCCGGGAGTGGGGGCGGGGAAGGGGACGTCCGACAGTCCCTTCCTCTGGATCAGAAGGTTCGCAATGCCCTCCTTTTTCAGTCCCGCTCTTCCTGGACGCAGGGCGCTGGCCAAGGTCGCGCCCCGGCCCGGGCCGGCCCTCACTTGGAGAACTGCGCCTGCACGGCGGCCAGGCCCAGACCGGCGGGGACTAGGTGTGGGAACTTGCACACGGCGCAGGTACAGAGGCCGGGGCCGCCCGCGCCCACGCCAGGGAGAGCGAACTGGCCACACGGCGGCTCGTCCAGCGCCAGCGACAGGTACTTGGCCGGGCGCAGCGCGTCGGGGGGTCCCACGGCGCCGGGCGCCAGCAGCACCGAGCCAGGCGCGGCGGCAAGCAGGGGCAGGCCGGCGAGCAGCAGGCGCGGTGCGGCCGGCCCGGCGCCCTCGCCCAGCGCGCGGCGCAGCTCCTGCAGCGAGCTGCCCAGCAGCAGGATGTAGTTGCGGGCCAGCAGCAGCGTGGCGATCTTGGAGAGCTTGCGGCCCGGCGCGCCCTGGCAGTGAGCAGCTGAGTAGGGCAGGATGACCTCGCGCAGCGCGTCCATGGCCAGGTTCAGGTCCTGCATGCGCTTCCGCTCGCGGCTGTTGATCTTGCGACGCAGCTGCTGCTGCTGCTCCTCCTTGGCGTCGGCCCGGGAGCTGCCGCCCGCGGGCGCGCCCGACCCTGGCCCGGTGCTCGGCGGCTCGACCGGCGGCTCCAGCTTTTCGCGCGCAGACTTGGGGAGGAGGGGGGCCAGCGTGGAGGAGGAGGAAGTGGAAGAGGAGGAGGAAGAGGAAGAGGAGGGCGGCTGCCGGTAGCCCACCAGCTCAAAGAGGGAGGTCCCGAGCTGCAAGTCTCCGGGCCGCTGTGGCCGCAGCATGGTCCCGGGGGCCGCGTTCACGCGCGCCTGGGAAATCGCATAGTACATCTGGGGCTACGGGGGGCGGCCGAGGGCGCCCTTCAGAAATGCCCGGGGGTGGGCCCGTCGGTGGGCAGCCCCTCCCTGCGGACCTACGCGCGGGGAGCCGATGGTGGGGTACGGCCCGCTCCGGACCCCTTTAAACCCCGCTTGGGAACCTGCGGGGCCGCGGGTGGCGGGACGCAGCCAATGGAGGCGCGAGGCCGGGCTCAGGCGTGTGCTCATTGGCTGTCTGCGCTGCTGCGGGCGCGGAGGTGCGGCTGGCACTGCTCAAGGAGTTTATTGTGAGCGTCCGCCAGAGTGTCCCAGCGCAGGGCCTGGGGAGCCGGAGGAGCCCTTCCTGGCGAAGCGTAGCTCTCCAAGGCCGGCTGGTTGCATTGCTCAGGCTAAAACTCATTGCCCCCCTCCAGCTCCACTCTGCCTCGAATTTTCTTTTTAATAATACACATACGTGAGTTATTTTTTTTTTGAGTGATCAGATACTTCTAAAATAAAATTCACCAACTTAATAATTTTTTGGAGTCCATTTCAGTAGTGTTGAATACTCTTGCCTTGTGCCACCCACCTCCCGAACACTCTTTGTATCACAGCCTGAAACTGTAGCCACTAAACAAATTCCCATCTCCCTCCCCCGGCTCCAGGCAGCCCCATGCTCTTTTCTTCCTGTGAATTTGTTCTACTTAATTAGGTTCCTACAGATGCCTCATTTAAGTAGAATCATTCAATGTCTTTCAGTGACTGGCCTACTTCATTTAGCATGATGTCTTCAACCTTCGTGTTGGAGCATGGATCAGAATCTTCTTCCTTGTTAAGGCTGAATAATGTTCCCTTGTATGGATATACCACACGTTGTTTATCCATCTGTCCATGGGTGGACACTTGAGTTGCTTCCACCTTTTGGCTACTGTAGATATGATGGTATGTAACCTCTGCCAGGTTCAGAGAACTAAATTTCCAGACTAAATGATCAGTAGTGTTAGGATGGCAACTTCCTGCCCTACACCTACCCAGTCCATCTGTCTGAAAGGTTTTTAGAGACAAAGGAGACTTTGGGGTCAAGTTTCTCTCCTCTCCAAAAGGAACATGGGTTCATTCTATCAGCACCTCTACTCTTACTTAAGCAAAACTCACTCAGAAATTGGCCTTTTATCAGAAACAAACAACATCTACATAATTCTATCTCTTGAGAGTGGGAACGAATCTCTTTCTTCCCTGAATAAAATGAAACAGCCTTCTTGGTGCCTATGGAAGTTTTCTACTGCCAACACCAGGGCATACAACTGCAGCTTATCATTAGGGAATGGGAGAATGTTCTGGGGAAGAGGACGTTTTGACACTTAAAGCTCTTTATGTTGTAAGTATCTGATCACTTCCTTCCAATATGGTAGCCACTAGCCACAGTTGGCTATTTAAATGAAAGTTAATTAAAATTAAGTAAAACTTGAGTTTTCCAGTTGTATTAGCTTTGGTTCAAGTGCTTAGCAGTCACGGATGGCTGTCTATGGGACTGCATGGATATCAGACACTTCCATCATCACAGGAAGTCCCACTGGACAATGCTGATCTAGAGTTTAATACATAGAAAATGAGTTTCCTCCATCTCAGGGCTGTTTGGTGTAAGAGAGATGCAGTTGATGGGCTTGTCTGCCATGGTAAGTGATCTTTACCCTACAAGCCCATTGGCTATGCTTACTGATTCTATGACTGCTTTTCTTTTGTTTTCTTCCACAATCACTCCATAGGCTGGCTCACTCTGGCCTCTGCTTCCAACCTCCAGCTCTGCTTGTGCCTCAGGTTCACTTACACCTTACCTTCTTCTGGAAGCCTTGGTTGAGTTCTCATCTTCCTCCTTTCATCTTCCAAACCATTGATAGCATTTCTCCATAGCCCTATTGTATTATATGGATACCATCTCTGCATTTGGCTGTGATTTGAGAGCAGGGACCACCTGTTCATTTCTGCATCTTCTCAACGCTCAGCACGGTGCTTTGCACCTACCGTGTGCTCTGGAGTATCTAAGGATGGGTCTGAAATTTCCGTGGGCTCTCTGGGTCATCACTTAACTGTGTAGATCCCCAACAGTGCTCAAACCCAAGCGTTTCCTATGAGAGGGAAGGAACCAGGTAGGATCCTGACCCTCAGAGGGGCCTGGCCTGATATGGTGATGGGACCCCTGCTTTGGGAGAGAGAAGGGAGACTTAGCAGGAAAGAGCTGAGTCTCCAGTGTAGGCAGAGAGGGAAAAGAGAGACCTAGGAGGTTGCCTTGAAAGTTTCAAGCAGTCAAGTTTAACACCTCATTAATCATTTCACTGTTTGCATTTGGTTCTCACAGGGCCCCTGTGAGCTGGGCATTTTTGATCCCTGCTGTACATGGTAAAAGTGAGGCTTTTATCTACCCAGAGGTAGTAGATTTCTGGGTACGCTCAGATAGGAGAGGCAGAACTGCACCCTCAATGGCTGGCCTGCTGACTTCCAAAGAGCCCAAGAGGGGGCAATGATGGGGAAGGGTTGGGGACTGGGTCTAAGAATGCAGGGGCCAGCCTAGGTCAGTTGATGGGTTCTAGACATGTTCCTGAAGAGCGGGCTCCGGTCCTGCCACCAGGAACCCTACACCAAGCCCCTTGGTAGTGCCCACCCTTCTTCTCAGTACCCTTCTGTCCTGTAGCAGAGGTGCCAGGTAGGGGAGCCGCTAGTGACCTCCCCCTCCAGCTTTCTCTGCCCACATCCAAGGTGGGGCCACCGAGCCCTGCCAGCGAGAGGAAGTGATTGAGGAAGACAGAACTTAAAACCTCACAGAGTTGCCTAAATTGCACCCTCCATGCTTCCCAGCCACAAGCAGAAATGCTCAGAAGTCATAAGATGGAAATATACAAGCTGTTCTCTCCCCACAAACCACCCCTCTTTACTGAGGGTGTCCCTGAGGGTTCCCTTTAGCCCTTGGTCTCACCTTATTTCCTCCTTCTTGGAGGGGAACTCCTGTCTCCCCTGGCCAAGGACACTGTCGACTGGACATGCTGGTCAGTGTGCATTTAAGCGCCCTCAGTGGAGGGTTTCAGAAGAGAAAGGCAGCCATATGGACCCAGCATGGGCGCAGAATTTGCTGCTCATTGGAGCTGGTGACCTGGATGGTCCCTTGTGCCGGGCTGAAGCTGCAGTGGCATGCAAAGTGTGACAGCTGGCAAGGTCTGGCGAGTCACTGTGGCTGCTGGCAGGGGCTCCCAGGGCCGTCTCAAGGGGAGGCAGCTGCTGTGGCCTCCCACATTCAGGACATGCTTGGGGAGCAACTTGTGTCCACCATAACAACCGCTCTTGTCTTTGCCAAAGGGGCTTGTGTGTGTGTGTTGGTGATCCCTTTCATCCCGAGGAGGGGGTGTGTGTGTGTATGTGTGTGGCTTCCTTTTCCTTGCATCTCCTGCCCGTTTCCTAAATCCTGCCTCGCCCAACCCTTGCTTTGGGTCAAGAGGCTCAAACCTTGGAAATGGCAGACACTGGACATGCAAAGCCTCGGTGACGCGTGAGTGTTTTGAATATAGCACCATCCATCTCAGCCCTCTGTTGTCCCTCAAGACGCTCTTTTCGCAGAAAGCCAACTAAGTGTAGAAGGTTGTTTTTGCTAAAACTTGCCGTTTAAACTGGCTAGAGCTTAGACCTGATATGAAGGGGAAATGAAGTTCACTTTTTAAACTGCTACTTTCTTCTATGAAGGTCAAGATTCTTCAGAATCTTAAATTACCCTCTAGGCATTGACCTTCCTGCCATCACTTGTGAGGAGCAGCAGCCACTTCAAATGCCTGCCATGTAGGTAGACCCCCGACCTACAAAATACAACCCTGTCTGGCACACACAAGGCAAAGGGTAGCAGCTGAGAGAGGGGCCCTCACTTCTTTCCAAAGGTCTCCTTTCTGGGGAGAGGGAAGTGGTAGAGAGAGAGAAAACGGGGATGAGAAGATGGAGTTCTCGGATGGAAAGGAACTTCTTAGAGACACTTGGTTTTATCTCACCTAGGGACCAGCTTGCCAGATGCTAAGCCACGCTTAGAAACAGTTCGGGTTAAATAAAGATTGCTGCTGGGAAAACATGAAAGAATACAAATTTTGTTCATTTTCCAAAGAAAATACAAGTTAAGTAAGTCGTCATGAATGGATGCAATGTTTATAGCTACTTAGGGTGTTGCTTGAAAGCTACATAATTATCACATGGTTTTTATTTCCAGTGTGGCAGGACATGGGCAAAAATACAGTATTCCCTCTTCTGATTATAACACTAATGATTATCAAATGTGTTAGTAGATGTAGTAGACATAGTAGATGTGTTTTACAAATATTTAGAAAGGTTTATTTTGTTTTTAATAAGTGTTCGTTGGAACTGATTTTAATAAAGTTTACTACTTAAGATTATTTCTGAGCCCAGATTTCTCCTGCAACATTCTGGGTTTGTTTGTTTTGTGTGTGTGTATAAGAAAATTAAAAGGAAAGAAAAAGAGGAAGAGAAACTCAACAGCATCTGTATTTGGGGGGGGTTCCCTTTAATATCAAATGTTTGAGCTATTGGAGACATAGCTCAAATGGATGGGCACATGCATTTTGTAATTTTCCAAACGCAGGGTGACCTAACAGAAGTAAAAACTTTTATTGTTTCTGTGAGCACTAAACACTAAAATTCTGCACATCACTAGGACCCCATAAAAATGGGCGCCCTGGCTCAGTAGTTAGAGTGCCAGCCCTGCAAACCCGAGGTGGTGTGTTAGAACTTTGCTTGAGCCTGATTAAGAAAAAAAACATGCGTTTTAATACCTTTCCCTGTATATCTGTAAAGGCCTATCCTTTAAAAGAAGGTTCAAATAATCATTGCAAAATGCATTATAAAAGAGAAGCACAGAAGCAAATCTATTTTAAAAGATGATCAAAGATAGTTTCTGCCACATCAAAACTTACAAGTAGATCAGTGGAATTTTAAGCAGAAAAATGGAATGTAACAGACCCTCTGAGTATGAAAAAAAATAACTGTAAATTAAGATATGTATATTAGCCCATGCAACTCGGTGTCTGGAGGGTTGGTTTGGGGCAGAACAAAAATACTCTCTAAGCCTCCCTGAAGTTAGTAGCTGAAGCCAAATGTTCCAAAGGCTTACACTGATACAATAAAAAGAGACAATTTGCTTGGAAGGCTGTGGCTAATTTATAACACAATGTCCAATGTCATGGTTAGTTTTGTTGCAAAAATTTGGCAGTTTAACCCAGAGTCTCAGGCAGCCTGAAAAGATGTGAGCGATTCTGGCCGCAGCATCTCTCGCTTGCTGGATGTTCCAAATGGTTCAAACAAGCCCTTTCATAGAGACGCGGGGCCAAGTGCGCTCAAAGGAATGAGGGGAAACAAAGGTGGCTCTGAAGTCATTTCCCCGCACTGGGTCCAGCCATCCGGTTTCACTCTTTCCCCATTGAACAGGCAGAATGCAACAGGAAGAGTGGGGATGAAAGAGAACAAACAGGCCGATGTGTTTGGGGAGAGAATGGAGAGAGGCCGGGCGCTGAGCTGCTAAACTTTCATTCTAGGTCTTCAGAAAGGAGTGAATGATGAATTATAGAAACCTGAAAGGTAATAAAATATGGGTCACTGAAGTGCTGAGGCCAAGTTCCTAAAACACCTGCAGAGGCAGAAGGTTCTGGAAGTCAGTGCAGCCCCGCAGTCGCCTGGGCAGACACCATGCCCGAGTCACAGAAGGGGACTGTTCACAAGCTCACCTGTTGTTTTCTCCTTGGCTCTGGGTCCAGTCCTTCCTGGTCTGTAAGAGCTAGTGGCTGGATCTGACTCCAGATTAGACCACCAGGGGGAAAAAGAAAGGCAGTGTGCAGACTTCCCAGGGTGCAGTTAAGGAGACCAGAGCTCGGATGCCATGGCTTTCCTCTCTCCAAGGCGCTCTGACCTGGAAATATTAACTCAATGGTGAAGACTCTTGGAGTCCAACATGTGACTCTCTTCAGCTGAACTATCCCAAGGCTTTTCTACTTAAAGGCTCAGCCTGTTTATGTCTTACAAAGAAGAGTCGTGACCCCTGGATTGGGGATAAGAGGTAGTTTACTCACTTGCCCCTCTGTTTCCTTGTCCATGTAATGCGGGCAATTGTATTTATCTTCTAAGAAAATGTAAGTAAGAGGCCCTGCCCAGAGCTTGGCACATAGCGATATCTCACTAAAATGATAACAGTAGCTAATTTACTACATCTTTATTGCATACTTAACATTGGTTCCTGGTTTTCATTCAGACTAAAGCAATGTCCCAATTTTGTTTGCTTTAAGTGCATGGTTTCTGGCATCAAGTATATGAGGTGTTCCAGCCCCTTTGTGCTCACTGAACACCATAGAGGCCCCTGGTGTGTCTGTGTTTCAGAGCTGCTGTCCTGGAAATACTAACCTCAAATCCAGTGGCAACTTTCTAGAGAAACTGTTCAGGTGTGAGCTCAGTATTATCCTAAGTACCTTCAGAGAGAGCAGGAGTGTCAATTTCAAGGCCAGACTACCTGAGTTTGAATCCTGGCTCTGTCACTTAATAGTTGTGTGACCTGGGACAAGACGCTTAACCTGTCAGTGCCTCATTTTCTCCCTCTGCAAAATGTGGATGAAAATAGAACCCCTTGATTGCACCAATGTACACAATTATGATTTAATAAAAATTAAAAAAAAAAAAGGAAAATAGAACTTACAGGCTTGCAGTGGAGATTGAGTTGATAAGGTGAGTAAGGCACTGAGCATAATGCATGGACATAGGTTTGCTGTTATTATCATTTTAGTAATCTCTGTTATGAGTTATGTCCTCCTAAAACTTCGTGCTGAAGTCCTAAATTCAGCACTTGAGAATGTGACTTATTTGGAAGTAGCGTTACTCCAGGTGTAATTAGTTAAGATGAGACCATTAGTGTGGGCCTATAACCCAATATGCCTGGTATCCTTATGAAAGGGGAGAATTCAGACACATACAGGGAGAACACCATGTGGACAAAAACAGAGATCCTGGTGATGCCTTTACAAGCGAAGTGATGCCAAAGATTGCCAGCAACCTCCCAAAGCTAGAAGAAGGGCCTAGAGCATATTCTTCCTCCCAGGGTCAGAAGGAACCAGCCCTGCCAACACCTTGATCTTGGACTTCTGGTCTCCAGAACTGTGAGATAATAAATGTCAGTTGTTTAAGCCACCCAGCCTGTGGTACGTGTTTGCAGCAGCCCCAGGAAACTAATACAACCTCTGTGTCTGGCTCCTCTTATGAATTAGAGCACAGGCTCTGCATTGAGACCCTCAGGGTTCAAACTCAGCCTTGTCACATCCACGTTTATGAACTTGGGCGGGTTACTTAACCTCCCTGTGCCTGAGTTAGTTCATCTGTCAACAAAGCTCATACTCATATTTATACCTACCTCACGGGTGCTTTTAAAAGCAAGGGTCATGAGGGTGTCTGGGCCAGCATGACGTTAGCTGGACTGGTGGTCTCCAGGGACAATGGAATCTGGAGGCAGAACTCTACCCCAGGTCCAATTATCCAGGGTTCTTATGACAATGCAGATTCCAGTGTGGTGAGTTTGAGCAGGGCCTGAGGTTCTGTATTTCTAATAAGCTCCCAGAAGAAGCCAAGGCCAGTTGCAGGACCACACTTCAAACAGCACTTAGAAGATGGCCCCTGGTCCCAACAGGATCAGGAGACTGAAATTAAAAGAAGCCCTCCTGTATCCACGTCACTTGAGCACGTGGGTATTTGATGTAGTTTTCAGCTATGCCTAAAGAGAGAGCAAAGTCATCTTCTGAAAGAAGGAGGAAGTGACCAGAGGCCGCCACCCACGTTGGGGGAGGGCTGTGTGTTGGTGAGGGGGCAGGTTCAGATGGATGAGGCCGAGATCTGGGGTTTGTCCTGCCTTAGGGAGGGTGGGGTTAAATGGAAGAGACATGGAGGGTGAAGAAGACACCTCTGGGAACATGGGCTGAGCCCGTCCTCTTGTGGGGACTTCGACTCACTGTTTGCTCTGCCTGGAAGCGTCTGCCCAAACATTCCTGAGGTCTCTGAAGATGTGAGCCCCTAGAGAGACCCTCTCCCTGCTGGTTCCTCTGTGGTATCCTCCCTGCTTGATTTTCTTCTTGCACTTAGCAGCAGCTAAAACCTCCTGGTCACCTGCTTGCCTACTTCTTTATTTATGCCTGTTTCCCATGCTCTAGAGAGTAGGTCCCTTGGAAGCCCTGCTCTCGGTTGGGTCCCTAGTGCCTTTGACAGGGCTGATCCCTGAATTGGTGCCTAATGAAGACTCAAATGAATGAGTGAAGATGAAGAAGTGAGACTGACCAAGGTCCACCGAATGCTCTCTGTGTGCAGAGCCCTGTGCAGGCCCTCGGAGAAAGCGAGGCTCCCTGCCTTGGTCATGTGTAACCTGTTGGAGGCGTGAAGCACACCTATGTGAACACCGGTCTAGCAATAGGTTTCCCAGAAGAGCCCAACAGTGGCATGGACGAGGGGGGAGGCCTACGTGTGGGGCACCAGATCAGAGCTGCTGCAGGTAGAACATGCCAAGTCTGGGGTCCAGTTGTGTGAGTCTGGGTGAGCCCGAGAGTCTTTATTTTGATCAAGTGCCCAGGTGATGCTGTTGCTGCTCTGAGGACAGTTTTGGGAGCAGCAGACATTACTTTTGAGGTCTGGGCCAAAGAGGAGTTGCTTGTAGCTGAGGGTTCTGGGAGGGCATTTGACAAGCAGAAAGGGTGAGAGGGTCTGGGGTTTGGAGAAGGGGACAGGCAGAGGATGGAGTCAGTTAGGGAGGGACGGATCAGGGTGGAAGAATAGGTGGGGACATTGGAAATATGGAAGGGCAGTATAGGGAAAGTCCCCTCTCCCTGCCACTGTGACAGGCACCTTCCTGCAGTCTTTTGTTTTTCTTTCTTTCTTTCTTTTTTTTTTTAAGAGACAGAGTCTCATTCTGTCACCCTTGGTAGGGTGTTGTGCAGTTACAGCTCACAGCAACCTCCAGCTTCTGGGCTTAGGTGATTCTCTTGCCTCAGCCTCCCAAGCAGCTGGGACTACAGGCGCCCGCCACAACGCCCAGCTTTTTTTTTTTTTTTTTTGCTGCAGTTTGGCCGGGGCCGGGTTTGAACCACCACCCTTGGTATATGGGGCCAGCGCCCTACTCGCTGAGCCACAGTCTTTTGTTTTTCAAAGCAGTTCCTAGAAGGATTGAGACACCAGTGGGTTTCCTCTGATCTGTCAATTATCAGTCGCAACATGTTTTCAGAAATGTTGCAACCTGAGGTTGCCCCACAGGGCGCTGTGCAGGGCAGAGCTGGCTCTGTGTGCTACTCAGCTCCGACCAGCTGTGACAGGGATGTCTCTGGTGGATGAACAGTCCCTCCGTTACTATTTTGCAAACCACTTTCACATCTGTTATCTCATTTTTACCCTTATAGAATCCCTATGAGGTTGAAAGGGCGACTGCCTGTTTTATAGGTGAGAAAGCTGGGGCCCAGAGAGAGTCAGGGGCTGGCCCAATGCAGACGCAGAGCCCAGGCTAAGACAGAGCTGGGAGACAGCCAGTGTGGCTATTCACACAGGCACAGAGGAGTGTTCCTGTGTCTTTCACGCCACGCCTCTAATCTCCATGCTCCCACAGGTAACGTGCACGGGACTGGAGACGCATAGTTCTTCTATCAGAAAAAGCCTTCCCAGGAAGTCTGTAGAATGATGATCTCTTGATCACCAGAATTGGGACACAGTCTAGCCTAAAGGTACTGGAATGCCAGAATATTCTAGAATCTCCTGAGGATGGGCTGGCTGCCGTCAGCTCCCCCACCCTTGGGAGGGAAAGGGGTGCAGCTGTAGCAACTGACACTGCTTCCCACATTGCACGGAGAGAAGGGCAGGGCTGATTTCATGCTCCTGGTCCCCTAGCGTGACCTTTACTGTCCCGGCGCCTGGCAGCTGCTTGTCTCCACGTGAGGGGACAGGAAGTATTATATTGTTGTTAATAACACTCAAAAAGAGCAATAACACCGTTATTAACTCTGTTGATCCTTCCCAATTTTAACAGTGGGTTTATTTAAGTCACATGGGTGTTTGGGGCACATTTTCATTTGCTGTGACAGAGCAGGGACTTGCTTGCAGGTTTCGCGTGCTCTTTATCAAAGGGGAGAACTGAGGTAGCTGTCATTCTTCAGGTCTAAAATTCTGGTGTGCTGAGAGTACCAGAAAGGAGTATTCACCCCGATCCCAATCGTGCTTCTGGCAAGGACGGAGCTTCCCAGTTCTCCCTGCCCTGGACTTGATTCCAGCCGACCAGGCCACACAGCACTGGCTACTTTCCGGTTTCCTCTGTTCTGGGCCTGCCTGCTCTGAGCTAGAGTAGCCTGATGGGGCAGAGGGGGGCACTGCGGCTGGAGAGGGCCCCTGGGATGCCCTCAGGTACAGGTCTTCTCTGTCACACCCACAGACACCCCCCTTGATGCAGCCTCCAGCCCACCCTTGGGATTGCGGGCCTCAGGTAGAGGTTTGCAGTGTATACAACGTGCTCGACAGGGGACAACCCGGACTCCCTACTCATCGCTCTCTTCTTCAGCAGCCACTTCCAATGTTAAGTTTTGCGCTTTCATTCTTTTTCTCCTCTCCAATCTGCCTTCCCTGTTATTCTACATATTAAATCAGCACATTCCCCCACCTGTCTCCAAACCTGTCTGCTCAAACCCATCCCCTTGCCCTACAGACGACAGTGTCACCCTCTTCACGAGAGCTATTTCTCATGGGTGCCCACCCTTGTGATGCATCCCTGGCTCCTGGTGGCTGCAGCACTTTCCCTGGGGAATAGCCAGTGAGTGAAGTTCTCTGTCTCCTACTGAGCTGCTAATGCAGTCCAGAGAAAGGGCGGCATTGTGAGCTGGTGACGCCCCAAGAGGTGCCTGCTTTGTGGGCCCTTCAGATGTTCATGCCCAGCGTCCTTCCCTGTCCTCCCCCAGGACTATACTGTCAGCAGGTCCCTGGACCAGCTAAGCCACTCCCTGGTAGGACTCAGCATAGGCGTTTCCCACGTTGCTCCCCATTCTTCCCCTTGCTGCTCTGGGGTTGGCTGCACCATGGCTGTGCGTCTGTGGGATACTCTGTGCCAAGTGGGGAATTAGTCAGGCAACCTCGTTACAGCCTGATGGTCAAATCATGATGCCACTAGACGCTCTGACTGAAGCCACCTGCCCCGGACATGTGCTGTAGAGGCCATTCAGGCCTCGTCTGGCCTCGTCCCTCATCCTGGGTGAGGAGTACACGGGCCAGCAGGTGTGTCCATCCACAGCTCACCTCCTCCTGTGCCTGCAGCATGGGACAGAGCTGGGTGGGGAGACAAGAGGGACAGGATAGCAGACCATGGGGCCTTATTTCCGTTCTTGCTCCTGGGTCCCAAAATATTAACACCGGCCCATTTTAACCTTTCAGTTTTTACTTTCTTCTGAACAAATGACCCATATTCAGGATTCCTCCTACGGACATAGGAGACCACCCCAGTCCCAATTTTGAACAAAATCTAAATCAGGCAGGTTGTCTCTCCTCCCTTGCAAACTTTTGGTGGCTTTCTCACCCTTAGAATTAAATCCCAGAGCCCACAGGCTCTGCCCAAGCTGACCCCTGAGCTCTTGAGCTTTTGGAAGCAGTGGCCATATTAGAGGTCCAGCAACTTCACTCGAGGAGCCCACAGACAGAGGAGAGAGAGACTCCAGGGGGGTCTGCCTGCCTTCAGACCCCTCGTCCTGCTTCTCTTCCACATCTAACCCTGTAGTCACTGCTCAGACCTCAGGATCCTGCTGTGACACCCCCACTGCAGCCCTGCCTCTGTGCCATTGCCTGCAGTTTCCTGTCCTCAGAACCCCTCCCCACTCCCCCCCCCACACAGTGCCGGCATCATTCACATGCCTCCAGGTTGCCTCCAACTTCTCCAAAGTTGTCTTCCCTCAGCGGCCTCCCCTTCCCCGAAATCCAGCTAGTAACTTTTCTTACTCCTTTGCCTGGGAGACGTGTTTTGTCTCCTACTTAAAACTATATTTAAAATATTTTTGTCCCTAGGACCGAGGACTGCGCCTGGGATATATGAAGTCCTAGGTAAGTGCTCCTTGATTGAATGAATGAAGCCCAACCTTGGAGTGTTAATTGCCTCCAGGCTATTTGGCTGCATAAAGAGAGACCTTTCCTGTACATCTTTTCATAGCTGCATCTCTGCTTTGGGGAAACAAGACATCCCTGGTGCTTATAATAAGTGACCCTATTCCCCTCCCCTCTCCCTTTCCTACTCAAGGGGGCTGCTGTTGGATTATTGCACAGCCTCAGACAGACACTGCATGTATACAGCCAGCCTCCCTTCCACGTCCTGTGCAGGTGACCCACGTCCGCTGCACAAGGCAGTCAGACCCTCCCTGCCCCTCTGCTGGGCATGTGCCAGTTCCCATGAAGAGTCCATGGAGACCAGATAGCCTCCAGCTTCTCACCGTGGTCTCACTGCGGACTTCCCCCAGGGCTGTTATGAGGCTTAAGTAATTGCTTTGTGCTGCAAACTGCTTTTGTTCACTTTTGCACCCAGGGGAATTTTCCACCCTTGGATGGATGGTGCATCCGTGTCTGTCCAGGACTGATGCTGGAGGAATGGCAGACCCAGCCTCCAGCATGCTGCCCTCAGGGGTCACTGCTCAAGGATGGACCCTGATCTCCTCAGCCACTGGAGGGGCAGGAGTGCACTCCTGAGTAGCTATAGACGGTTCCTCCCGCACCGTGCCTCTGTGCTCATGTCGGTTTGTAATTCCCTTCCAAATTAATTCTGGGCAGGCTGCACGACACACTCTAATCAATATGGTGCAGTAGGTGTGGAGCTGTGTGTTCTGGCCTAAGCCAAGTCTGGCAATCTCCACTTCTGTGTTTTTGAAAGCCGATCACCATTTTGGAAGCCCCCCTAGAGGGGTCACATAGAGTAGAGGATGCCCCAAGTCTATATGGGGGACCAATGAACCCAAGACCTCAGACATATGACCCCCCAGCCCATCCAGCAGATCCAGCCTAGCTCCATGTACTCAAACCATCGGTGCCAGTTTTTGAGTAGCCACCCCGACTAAACTAGTTGAGACACCAGATGTGTGTGAGAAGCCTTTTTGGATGGCCCAGCTTATGGAGTGGAAAGGAGCTATCTGCATGGTACTTCTCCAAATTGCTGCTCCTCTGGATCTTGAGAAATATAAAATGTTGGTTAAGTCACCTAGTTTGGACATAGTTTGTTCTAGCACGATGTAAAATCAGAACAGCCCAAACAACTGCATATAACTATTTTCTGTATTTCCTAACTATAAAAAAATGTTTCCATGGGCCTAACCCACCCTCAAGAACATACAAGAAGAGCTCTCTTCCCCTTTTGGGCAGGGGAAATGGGTTTGACAGTGCATTGGTGTTAGAGGAAAGTGTATTGTGCAAAGGGACATGGCTAAGGATGTGCCTACAAACATTTGCGTTTAAGCTCTATGGATGTGTGAGACATCCAAAGAAATAAAACATTAGAAAAGTACTATTTGCATAAAATGGAAAACCCAAAATAACAGTAGATGAAAAAAGCTGTTTCTCTCCTCTCTTGAAAAGAAGTCTAGAGATAGACTTCCACTTCTACTTCAATGCCAAGACTGCTATAGTGAGTCATTCTAACTTTTTCTCTACTATCTTAATGTGTAGCATCCACCCTCAAGGTTACCTCACAGTCCATGTGGCTGCTGGAGCTCCAGCCATTAGGCCTGCATTCCAAGTGGTAGGAAAAAGAAAAGGCAGAAGGTACAGAAACATACCACTAGGATAAATCTTTTACATTGCTTTCTCAGAAAGCATATCTGACTTCTCCATTTATATCTTATTAGCCAGAAATTAGTCACATGACTGTACTTAGCTGCAAGGGATGCTGGGGAATATAACCTTGTTTCTGAGCTCTTTGTAACCCTAAATAAAACCAAGGTTCTATTGCCTCCACCAAAGGTGGAGGATTGCCTCATTTTCAGGGTTGTCTGGCTACCAACTACCTACATACAGGACAACCCATCTTCCCAGAGCCACAAGAGGAACAGTGCCAAACCCCCAGGGTGGCAGGACTACTAAAGGTGATGAACACCCCTGCCCAGATATAGTTGGAGAGGGCTTTGCCAAGAGAAGAAAATCTTCCTTTCTTTGCTGTTATTTTGGAGATCCCTGGGTATCTGAGAAGAGAGACTTATTTTAAATGCCAACTTCTATTATTAGGAAGCTCTAATTCTAAGTCGTGGGGAATGTGTGCTCCTATGTGGTGGGGGATGAGTGAACATGTTTGTTGAGTGGTTGTGACTGGCCGGAGCCCGTTCTGAAATTTTAACCCACACGGCCTCATTCACACAATAGCCCTTTGAGGCCCGTGTGGTTGTATCATTACTCCTTTCTCTCAGGTGAAGAAACTGGGCCTCAGAGAGGTGACTTCCCCTCCCCCATCCTGTCCCATTGCAGCATCTCTAATCTTGGGGACAGAAGGTGGCTCCCTAGGCACAGCTGGGGCTGGTGTCTTGGGCTCTCACCCTTGTTCCTAGAAAGAGGCCCAGGGAGAGATCTTGTTTTCTAGAAACTTCACCAAACTGCAAGTGAAAAGACTTCTCCAGCTCTGCCTTGCCCAGTACCTCTGTGGGCCTCAGTTTCCCTGCCTGTAAAATGAGGGGTTGCCCTGTGGTTGCTATAGGACCTTTCTGCTTTGTACATTCTTTTTTTTTTTTTTTGAGACAGAGCCTTAAGCTGTACCCTGGATAGAGTGCTGTGGCATCACAGCTCACAGCAACCTCCAATTCCTGGGCTCAAGCGAGTCTCCTGCCTCTGCCTCCCAAGTAGCTGGGACCACAGGCGCCCGCCACAATGCCCAGCCATTTTTTGGTTGCAGCCATCATTGTTGTTTGGCGGCCCGGGCTGGATTCGAACCCACCAGCTCAGGTGTACGTGGCTGGCACCTTAGCCCGTTGAGCCACAAGCGCAGAGCCTGCTCTGTACATTCTTAATCAACTCATTCACAGACAGGCAAATGGCCGAGGAGGCTCCTCATATGTTTTTTTCTACAAGTGCTTGCATTTCAGCTCCATGGACATCTGAGACATCTAAGGAAATACAAAGTTTGAAAAATTATAATTTGAGATGTAGGAGATGTAGGACCTTCGGGGAACTCTGAAATGATCTCATGTGAGGGGCTGCCCAGGTTCCTTTCTTGCATCTAAGAGATTTTTAGAGTTATTTTATTTTATATTCATGAGACTGAAAAGGGCCATCTGTCACCCTCGTTAACAGTAAAGATAAAATGGCTGTACAGGTGTCTTAAAAATTTGGAATATGCCTGAAAACATTAAGTGTGGCAGCTGTTTGAACTTCCCTGCTTTGAGTCCCAAGATACAGATGACACAGGTGTGGAATGACCTGGAACAGTGGAGGGGACAAGCTTAGTCCAGTGGTCCTGCCTGGATCTCCGCAGCCTCTGGAAGCTGACATAGGGCCCTGTGAACCCCTTTCCCAGAAGAGATATGGCCCACTCTGGCACCAACTAGCTGGTCAGCTTCTGACACTTTGCCCTTAGATCCATCGCCCAAAGGCGTTCGACTCCTTTCTTTGGTCCTTTTGAGTTCTGACTGTCTTTGAAATAGAGCTGGTGCGTTCTTAGAGACTCAGATTCCACTAGAGTATCCCCTATGAAACAGCAGTAGACAAAAGCAGAGGCTACCCCTCTTTGTTTGAAAGCAGTTTGTTTTGCAATTATCTTAGAGATCTGTTAATATTTGGCCAGGGTTCCTGCAAGACCAGCTCTCTGTGGTGCCTGTTCTCAGACAGCTGATGGGAATTCAAAGAATTTGTATTTTCACAATGTCCACAACCCCTAATACTTTGTCAGTCTGGGTGAGGGATTAGGGTAAGGTGTGTTCTCATGTTAGGTACCTTAAACGGTGTGTTATGGATTGAATTGGGTCCTCCAAGTCCCCCTAAAAGAAGTGTTGGAGTCCTAACTCCCAGTCCCCCAGAATGTGACTGTATTTGGAGGTAGTTAAAATGTCAGAATGAGATCAAGTTAAAATGAGATCATTAGGGTGGGCCTATTCCAGTACGACTGGCATCCTTATCAAAAGGGGAAATCCGGGCGCAAAGACTGACATGCATGGTGGGGAGATTGTGTGAAGATTCTAGAAGAATTCCATCTACCAGCCAGAGGCCTGGAACCTGCCTTGCCCTCGCAGCCCTCAGAAGGCGCCTACCTGGCTGACAACTTGATTTCATACCTCCAGCCTCCAGAACTGTGAGATAATAAATGTCTGTTGTTTAAACTGCCCAGTTTGTGGCACTTTGTCGTGACAGCCAAAGCTAACTAATGCCCATGTCTTTCCCTAGTAGGGAAAAAAGCAGGAAGGATTCCTCATTACGTGGCTTCTCAGTTGAGGGAAGTCAGACTTGGTTCTAGAAAGAGGGTGGAGACCCACACTCATAAGGCAGAGTGCAGAAGACACACATCGGAGACCCATCTATTTTTCATCCCCTGTTTTCATATTTTGCATTTTCCAAAGGGAAGATGAGACATGAACCCAGCCTTTTCTGAATGGGTACCCCACCTCCACGCCCATTAATTTGAAATTATATTTAAACATCAAAATCATGAGAGTTTCAGTAGCTTTGAAAATGAACAAAGCCTAGTTTAGCTCCGAGTTGCCTTCCCTCTGAACGTGTCAGGTGGCCTCCTGTCTGGAACTACCCAAAAGTTGATCTGCCTTTCCACCTTTGTGGTTTTCAGCTCCCCCAAATTCATTGCTCTTTGTGCTGGAAAACACAGTGCATGCGGCCGCCAGACCGAGATCCCTCTGACGAGTGGAAAAGTTGTCTCTGGCCCGGCAGTTGCAGGTGACAGTCCTAACCAGTCCGGGAGCAGATGAGAAGTTCATAGGCTGTTAATAAACTGGAACCAATCAGTGAATGCGGGCTGAGTGTGCTGGGGCCGGCTGGGGCCGCAGGTCCTTGGGAGAGCCTGCACTTGTGCTGCCTTTATCTGCATATAGCCGGACATGAAAGTGCCCGCCGCTCTTGGTGTTTGTTACAGTGAATAGACATATGTCCCTCACACTAGCACGGGGAATATCTAATTAAGCTGCACAATGCCTGCTTATGCCCGGGGCTGTTACAAACAAGGCTCTGTCACTCTCCTTGGAGAACCACAAAATGGGAATTCACTTTTAGTGCATAATAATGAATATATTCAAAATATATTAGAATTGATTTAGATCTCTCACTCTTGGCCCTTTAAAAAAAAAAAAAGCAAACAAATGCTGTTTTCACAAAAATATTTGTCCTTTTCAATCCCGCAGTGGGGGTGGGATGAGAGAAAGCTGTTGGTATATATCAGTTTGTTGATTATGGTGTTCAGATAACTTGTTTTCCTGTCATTTTTTCACAAATGAGTTAGATCCTTACTTCGGGAGCTAAAATGTTTAAGAGTTTCAAAGAGTGAATAGGGTTTTCTTGTGTTAGCCCTACCCTTATGTTAGGATATGTGGGACTCAGGGAAATCTAATTTTCTGTAAAGCCAAATCATTTTAGTACATTGAACTGAAGTACTATATCCTATTTAAGACTCATGTTGTTACTTTAAAATGGAGTATGATTTTTTTTTTTGGAGTATGATTTTTAAAAGGAAAAAATTCTATCTTGGGTTAGAATATAACAAGTGATTTTTCCTGCCTTCACTGTTATGACCAGGAAAAAACTGATACCAGCCATGGAAGTGGTGACAGTGTGAACAGACTCACGGCTGGGATATGAAAAATTACCAGGAGCAGAACTGGTTACCTAATTTGCAGGTTTCAGTGCAAAATGGAAAACATGAGACCTCCACATCTAACGACTAGGAAGGATTTCAGGATGGTGACTGCTGAGCGGTGACCCAAGCCTGGTGCTCTTCTAAGCATGGGGTCCTGTGCAACTGACCCAAAGGGCAGTTCATCCATGACACTCCCTGCCACGAGACATCTTTGGTCCTCAAAGAGTAGTACAGGGGAGAGAAAGACAATTCCAAATCCTAAGGTTTACATAGTCCATGAGCCCAGAGTAGGTACTCAGTCAAGATGGAATGGACTGAAAAATAACTCCAAATTTAATTTGTTCATCATCACCAGATGGAATTTCATGAATGAGGTAAGGCTGCTAACATTGGCAGCTGTGTTTAGGAGACTTTCGTATGTGTGTGGTTTTCCCACTTAAAGTACAGGACTCCTCTCATCTACCACCCCACTCACGAGTCCATCAATGCAGAGAACTAGCTCCCTGTAAGAAAGAGTCATCTGATGAACTATCAGAATTCTGGGAGAGAAGTAGAGAGCATCTCTGCCTTTACTCCACAAAACAAAAACTAAAAGCCTTGATTAGCATTCACCCAGATGTTGGCACCCCAAGCTGTGGTTGAGTTTTGCCTGCTGGGCAGGTGGGGTGTTGTGGCTTCTCTGTCCCTTGTCGGCTCACTCAGGTGAGACAGCCCCAGATGTCCCAGCTCCTCTGGTTCAGACCCTGCCCCACACTCACCTCCTGTTGGGTCCTATGTGCCAGGCCTGCTGCCAAGAAATGTTCCTTTCCTGGCACTGCCCTATGAACCAACAATGTGTGTGGGAAAATGGGCTGGTTTTCCTTAGGGAGGGGACGTTGGGAGTACTCTGCCAAGTTTTTTAAAGTCGTGGTAAAAGGCACATACCTGAAATTTATGACCTTAACCATTTTAAAGTATACCATTCAGTAGCGTTCACTGTATTCACATCATTGTACAACAGACCTTTAGGACATTTTCAAACCTGTTGGATTTTAAAGCCTCTTCACCATGACCCTGCAGGCCTTGGATTGCAGATATCCCACAGAGAGGAAGGACCCTTCAACATAGGAGGTGCTTAATAAATGTCTATTAAATGAATGGAGCCAAATTAAGCTCCATTGCGAAGGCCTCAAGTATGACCAAGCCAGATCACTGAGCTCCAGACTCAGTTTGTGACATGTTCTTTTGTTGTATCCCAATAATTGTCTATTTACGAGAAGAAAAAAATACTTTGTGGTCACTGGGATTCTTCAGTCCTCTTCTTTAGGCAATCCTGTTTTCTAAATGATCTCCTGAATCTGTCACATTGGACCTTAATATTTATGGAGCCATAGCAACCTCCCAGCTACCCAGGATTTTGCACAGTGCTTCATGATATTAGATGGATGAATGAGCCAGATAGGTTTTCAGGGCTAACGAGGAGGAGGGGTATAAATGAAACAAACGTGATCTCTAAACCCTGCCTAAGGCAGTGGTCTCAGTCCTTTGCCAGACACCCTAGTTCTGAAATGGGATTTCAGCAGCAAAGAACGTCAGTGCGGAGGACAGAGGGGCTGACAGAGGGTGTACATAGAGCCAACTGGCCAGAGACCCCTGGTCTGAAAGGATTCATCTTTGGATCAGAAGATAAAAAACTCTCTTTGCAAACAGAAGAAGTGGAGTGGTCTCAAGGGTGGTGAGGCTGAGGAAAGGTTGGATTATTTAAAAGCAGCTGAGAGTTGGTCTGAATGATGCCTATTTGGGTGCAACTGGGTAACAGGAAGCTGCAAAGACTTTCGGGAGGACATGTTCCAAGGAAGGCAGAAATTGACAATAGTCTGGGTTAGAAATTAAAAGGCACCTGGGAGGAAATCCAAAGGTGGGGCTGGGATATCAGCAAATTATGAGAGGAGCAGGGAGAGGCACTGGAGCATTTAGAAACATGGTCCTCTTTGTCTGTTTGGGCTGACACAGCAGAATTTGCATGTTTGGACACATCTTCTCAAAAACAGTGGGTAAAAACCTACAAGCTTTTGCATGGACCCGCTATGCTGACATACAAGAGCAAGGCTTGTGGGAATGGCGTCTGGATCATAGGGTGAAAGAGCAGTCCTTCCTCAGGGATAGCGTGTCTGCAAGCTGGGGCGGTTTCTGCGGCTAAGGCTAAAGGAAAGGCAGGAAAAGGCAAAACAGTAAAATCAGCAATTTTTATTTTTTTTACCATCCCGCACCTTGCTAAGGACAAATGTCCCAATTCTAGAGACAGAACAAGAAACTGCTTCTTTGGTGAACAATGAAGCAGAGAAACTTCCACACACTCTGCTGTCCTTTTCCACCCAGTGGGGGAGACAGGGCCCAGTCAAAGAGAGGTGTTAGGGTCACACCTGCTTGCCTCTGCAGGTGGGGGTCTCAGAACACACCCTTGGTGGAGAACGGTTGGGCAGATGGTTGGAAATTCACCTGCGAAGTGAATTCATATCTGCCCCATGGGCCGGAACCATCCTTTCTCTTGGCCTCTATTTCTTTATCTTTGGGATGGGGTTATTAGATTAGCTCACTGGAGCAGAATCACCTGGTGATGGCAAGCACACAGATTCCTGGAACTAGCCCCTGGAGATGCTGATTCAGTAGGTTTGGGGTCAGGCTTTGCATGAATGTTAAAAACAAACACACAACCACCTAGGTGGTTTTGGCGCCGAGCCAGGTTTGTGAGCCAGGACATCAGTGCACAGGTTAGAGCACAGATCTTCCTCCACACCACAAGTTGACCGAACAGAATAAACCCAAGGGTGTTCTAACGTTTAGCATCCCTCAATTTCCGGCTCCAATCTTTCAGGGCCAGTCTGAGTCCCCGTCCTTCCTGAAGCCTTCTCTGACTTTTGGTCCCCTAGCCCGTCCTTTTTCTTCCCATCTCCTGAATCATCCAGGACACATGGGTTGTCACAGATATGTAGAACAACATATTCTGTGTTATTAGCCACCCTGTTGTCCCTTTAGCTGGCCTTTCCGGAGAGAAGGGCATGAACCTCATTGGGAAATCCTTGTCTCCCTCCAGCCCTGACACCATGGCTGCTGACTTAAATTGGACTGCTCTCTGTCGGTGCTCTCCAGGTCAGCCAGGCAGCACAGTGTGGCTAATCACCACTTCACTTATTGTCAGTTCAGCTAAGTTAGCATCTGCTCGTCTATCCTCTCCAATGGGGCGTGATATAGTTTATTAATTTTTGTCACCTTCATGCAAATCTCCTGTGCATTTATTTATTTCTTGTGATTTCATTAGCCTGAAGGTTAGAGTTTGGGTCTGCTCCGTGACGGGTTAGATTTCTCAAATTATATGTATTTTCAGGAACTTTCTGCTTTGATTTGGAGAAGACTGTGTGGCACCCACAATCCTAGGAGGAGTCATGATTTTCTTATCCACTGTTTATTATACTCTCCTGTTCCAGAAAAGAAAAGTGGAAAGGAATTAACACTCTAAATTGGGAACATACATATGGAGAAAGGCGGAGATGGAGTTGGGGGTTTGGGGAGCAGGGTGGGGGTGACACCACATGCCAGATGGAGAGAGTCTGCTCCCTACTGTATCATGTTTCCTTGTTTTCCAGTCTCCTGATCGCCATCCTCTTCTCTGTCATTGTTTCATAGTCCTTAAAAAAAATTATAACAAATGCCAGTTTTTGCTTTCAGGTGTGGGGGCAGGAGAATGCATGAGTAGTTTTGAAGAGAGAAATATGTTGTCTGTTATCTTGCACGTGTACACATCTGATGCCTAATGCTTGCTTCCTAACAGACCTTACAGGATTTCTAAGTGATTCAGCGAGGTGAGCTGTCAGTGCCTGTAAGTAAAGGTTCTTTGTCTCTGGGCGCTGACAAGGTGCATTCCGAATGTTCCCAGTGCAGATTGAGAAGCAAGTGGGCTCTTTGCAATTACAGAAATGAGGCTTGTTCAGATTGTGGGCAGGTCTGAAACAGACACTCTCTCCTGTGAGCACAGATGCGTCTGTCTCTCCTTTTCCCTGGTAAAGTCTTCATGCGGCAGCCTAAATCACATCCACAGTCAGGCTCCTACTAAGAGGATTGACTAGGGGGGTCCTCTTTTCTCTGCCACTTTGTAAAATAGCCCTTCACTTCTCTGAGCACTGCACTGTGGTACTCCTCTTCCTTGTTCCACTCCTTTTCAGGGGGAATTGTCATCTGTGTCTTTTAATTGTGCTGTCCCTCGAGGCGTTCCAGCTCTCTCCCCCTCTTGGGGATTTTCATGCTTCCTCCGAGGGAACCATACTTACCTGATTTCCCCCTAATCCCATAAATCTACCCCACCAAATCTTAATACAGTGGTGATTAGCTTTCTCCCATGTCCACTGTTCACAACTGTGGAATTTTTGTATAACATCTTCCATAGGAGCAGCGTCTGGAACTGCTCTGGGCTGCAAGGGGTTGTGAAGAAAGAGCCTTCGGTCAGCACTCTTAAAAATAAACCTCAGCTAAATGCAATGTGCTACCCTGTATTGGGCACCTTCTCTGGAACAGCAAAGGACACTTGTGAAAAAATTGGTGAAATCTGACATTTAGTTAACATCATCGAAATCATGTTAATTTCTCAGCTGTGACATATACACCAAGGTTACAAAAGATGTTAACGGTAAGGGAAGCCAGGCATGGATGGGAAATTGCTGCACCATCTTTGCTCCCTTTCTGTGAATCTAAAAAAATCTAAAATTATTCCACAGTGAAAAGTTCATTTAAAAGTCAATGTTTTTTTTTTAAATAAAAGAAAATTTAGAGGGAAAACATGTATTATTTTGGTGCACATCTTCTTTATAAGGCTGGGATCTTGAATCACACCACTGCAACTCACTAACTATATAGTTTCTGCACTTTTGTTTCCTTGTGAGTAATGTAAAAATAAAGGTAGTTTTAAAATCAGTGCACCTGGAATAATGCTAAGCCTATGATAATAGGTCTATGTGAACTTTCCTTGTTAAATTTTCACTGACTTCAGCCTGCAATTGGTGAGTTGTGCCAAAATGCATTGTCTCTTAATTTTAAACAGTAAAATTTTTGGTCCCATGTAGGAACCAAATGAATCCAGCTCCTATATTTTAAGACCTAACTTTCTTGGTTCCAAAACATGTTCCAAAGATATGTAGGCAAAATCATCATAGCCTTCAGCTTGGCGCCCGTAGCACAGTGGTTATGGTGCCAGCCTGTGATACAGGCTGGAGGCTAAAAATGTACAGGGGAATGAGTTTTATGAAGAGGAGGGACAGAAACAGCAGAGTGGCTGGTGTTGGGGGTGGGCTCTGGAAGAGGCCAGGGGTAATGATGCAAGATTATTGTCCACAATGTCCACCACAAAATGGCCAAGAATTCCAACTCCGTGATTCTTCAGATGCCTAATGATCTTGACCAGCACTGAGTGATGAGTTTTCTTGGTAATGGAATCAAAGCAAATAAGGCTTTCTGGAAAAGGCAGACTTCTGACTTTCAAGGAACTCTCTGTGTTGGAGGCCTGGCCTGACTATCTTGGTTTTGACAGAGGAAATAAACGATTAATGATGACCTGGTGAGGGTTCTGTGGCCTCTCATCCTGGACCTGCACTGTCCAATGTGGTAAACAATAGCCACATGTGGCTATTTAAGATTAAAATTCAATAAAACTAAAAATTCAGCCCTACAGTCACACTGGGCATATTGCAAGCACTTGAGGACTACTTGTTGAGTGGATGGTACAGATATAGAACATTCTCACAACACAGAGCGTTCTACTGGACAGTGTTGCTCAAATCTTGAGCCTACCTATTGCATGTCTGGGTCATTCTAGCAGGACAATGGGGCAGTGGTCCATCAGCCGGGCTCTTTTTTATATACCAGTAATGAAAGGAAATGAGAAAAGGAATGAAAGGGGGTGGGGACAGAGTGTGGATCAAGAGAGAAGAAAATGAATTCTACAATTTTATTAGGCAGGAATACAAAGGTTAGGTCCTAGTGATTCTAGCAAATAGGAATTTCATGGGTTTTGGTAAACATGATTTGTTCCTGGCCATGGTCTTAGACTTGGGGGATGAACTGAAAAATCATGGTCTTCATAATTCAGTCTCTGCATTTGGCTTCCTTCATCCTGAATTTGGGGAAGTTGAATTCCACTGGATTCTGTGTGCCTTATGTGAATTATAAGATTTCTTAAAATTTTCCTTTTTCTTTTCTTTTTTCTTTGATAGGTTCTCACTCTGTTGCCCTGGATAGAGTGCTGTGGCACCATAGCTCATAGCAACCTGAAACTCTTGGGCTTGATCAATCCTCTTGCCTCAGCCTCCCAAGTAGCTGGGACTATAGGCATGTGCCATTATGCCCAGCTAGTATTTTCTATTTTTAGTAGAGATGGAGGTCTGGCTCTTGCTCCGGCTGACCTCAATCTCCTGAGCTCAAGCAATCCACCTGCCATGGCCTACCCGAGTGCTAGGATTACAGGCATGAGCCACCGCACCTGGCCAAAATTTTTCTTTCTAACACACCCAGAGCAAAGATGTACTTTTCAAGACTGGGCTCACTTTAGTAGGTGATACAGGCCATGGGGTAGGAGGAAAGAAGAACTCCAAGTAGACTGCTGATTCTGCATGACGGAGCATCAGTTTATGAAGCCACACCAGATGTGGCTGGGTCTGCACTCCCTGCAGTGAGAGAGGTGAGGAGCGGGTTTCCCAAAGACTAGGTGTAAACAAGGGCAAGCCGTCAAGCTTGGTCTCCTGCCCTGGCAGTTTAGAGATGACTAGATCTATGGGATTGGGAGCTGGTCCAGGCCATGGGATGGGATGAAGAGAGACATCTGGAGACCACTGGGCTCTGCTCCTTAGCATAGTGTGAGTGTGGGTGAGCCTGAGAGCCGCCGTCTTCTCACCAACAAAATGGGAATAATGTACATTTCACTGGCTTCTCATTTTTAAATGAGGTAACAAATGCAAAATGCCAAGGGCCCTAAAAAACAAGCAAGTACTATAGAAATGTATATTTCCATTTAATATTTCTCTTTTCTTCTCAATTCATGGGAATTCACTTTCTTTCCCTAAGAATGTGATCGTAGCCTGTTTGAAGTCCACAGCTAACATTCGCTATGTGTAGGCTATGAACCAGACCAGCCTGCTGTGACCTAGATTGCTTCTTTTCCCCAGTATCTGCTCTTTATCAGTAATGAGAGTTTCAGCTAGCACATGGCTACTCAGAGGAACCCACATTTTCTAACCTCCTTTGCAGTTAGATGTGACCATGCAACTCAGTTCTGACCTAGGAACTATGAGCAGAAGTGATATATGGCCATTCTTGATTTGAACTTGAAAGAGAAGGCCCATACCTTCCTCACACCTGCTTCCTAGAATATGGGCTTGATGGCAGGCTCACAGTGGTCATCATGGCCACAAGATGAAGGCTGTGTTGAGGACGGCAGAGCAACAAGAGGGAAGGAACTTGGGTCCTCCACACCTCCTTAAGCTTCCAGACCAGCCCTGGGCCACCTCCCCAGCCTTTAACATTTTCTGAGCCACTGTCTTTGAGCTTTGTTTAGAACCTAACCTGGACCCTCCTGAACACTCACAGCCCTTCCCACAACCTATTTCTGACTCACATGGCACCAGCCCTATTGGTCTCAAGGTCTTTCTTCTCTGCCTCCTCTGCTTCCCTTCCAGGTAAACCTCACCTTTTCAGATTCTCGGTGCCCTACCTCATGTGATCAATAGTACTCTGTGGACTAACCCAGGTACTGCTATGGCTTCCTCCCCCGGCAGCAGGTACTTTGACAGAGCTTGCTGGAGATGCCATATTTGTTCATGCGGTGCCCTTGACCGAAGGAATGCTGAGCACAGCAGACAGGCTGATGGGAGAGGGTGTGGCACACGCCAGCTTCCCAGGGCTCCCTCTGAACAACTTTGAAGACCACAGGTTCACAGTGCATCTGCTTCTCATTTTAGAGAGTCACGCATAGGGATTGATAGTCCTTTCTTCTCTCTGAGCACCTGTGGGTTTCTCTGCCTCTCCACATATCTGGGGTGACTGTGGCTCTCAGCCAGCCCTGGGACCTTACTCTATGTGAGTCCCCATGCCCAGCTCTAGGCACATGAGCTGGAGAGGTGGGGTGGGCTGCCTGGGCAGCTCCCCTGATTCCATGGATAGAGGCTGTGACTAAAGCTAGTCACTGACCCCCACATCCCCTCCCAGGACATGTGAGTCTTGAGCTGCTGGCCCATAGCTGCCTGACCCATCACTTCAAGGTAGAGTGGGGAGATCAAGGGTCATGCTAATGTTGGTTTTCTTCTCATTTGCAGGGAAACAGGAACAAACATCCATCTGAGAGCACACTCCCAAAGAAACTTCTCTGTTAGCCTCATTTTGTAGTTGCAAGACAGCCTGGTGGGTTTCTCGTTTGTCTGTTTTGTTTTTGGTGGGGATGGGAGGGGTGACTCTCCCTCCTCCCTGATTCACTGGGATGTGGGGAAGGGTCAAAGAGAGATTCCTCAGAGGGAAGAAAAGGAAAATTAGAGCTACACTGAAAACATCACGTCCGAGTCATAGAAGAAGGTGAAATATAGGAGCGGTGCCCACGAGCTGACATGTTGGAACAATATAGCACATGGTATATTGTTTCTCTGACTTTCAATTATATAAAAGCGCTTGTCAATTCTGCAACATGATTCAAATAAATAAGCAAACGAGCCCCCAATCATTATTCTTTTGCACCTTTGCCCTCGTTCTGGGTAGGATAGGCTGGGCCCAGCCTCTCCCAGGACAGACATCACCTCTCCCAAGAGAAGCGGTGTTTTGATTTGATAGCGGGCTTTGGCCTCGGCATCTCGACCCAGGCAGGGCAGGCCGAGTGTTCTCACAGCCATCTGTTGCAGCCTGTAATGCATGAGCACATTAGCACATGGCCCGCCAGCAGTCTCAACATTGTTCTCCGTGCTGAGTTAGCTCAGTCGACCTCAACAAAGGGAACAGTTTTGCATTCGAAATAAATACAACGACCGAGGATTTTTTTTTTTAAGGATAAAGTTAAGGTTCACACTGGCTGTATGCATTACAAAGTTGCAGCCACCCTCCCACCCCTTCAATATCATTCCCATTCTGCTCATGACATTGACATGGATGGTTTGTAGAAGCTGCTGATTTACCAGGAGACATTTTTATGCTCCTGATTGGAAAGAGTCATCCAATTGAATATTTGTCTCTCTTTTTTAATCGAAAAAGGGCTTGTCTCCCAAAGGATTACAACAAATTATCCAACTATGAATCCCTTTAATTTTGAGGTCATTCTTATGCCTCAAGGTCTGGCTCTTAAACTGTGTTCAAAGACTACCCATGGAACTTAGGAGGCAGCTTTGATTCAGAGTGGAAAATAATATTATACTTTAAGCTTTAGTAAATTTGTAGATAGTGATGACTTATTTCAGAAAATGCCCTATCTGCTTCCTATCACAGAACCAAAAAAAGGCCAGCCTCCAGGACTTAGCAGATTTTTGAAAAGTATTTTTTGGGGGAAGGAAAACAGAGGAGTTGAGTGATATACTTTCTGCTTCCATTTTCTCACTCAGTGTCCCAGTGAAGCCTTGTATCTCTTCAGTTACAGAATGGCTCAGTGTCAAAAATCGTCTGTATGTATTCATTCTATTCATTCATTCATTCATTCAATGAATATTTATCGAGCACCTATTCTGAGCTGGGTACTGATCCACAACAGTGACCAAGACAAAGATCTGTGCCTGGTGGAAGATATATGCCAGGGGGGAATGAAGACAATAAATGACACAATTAATTAGTAATAAATATCATGTAGGGAGAGGGAAAGTGGAAAAGGGCAAGGGAACTAAAAATGCCAGAGTGAAGATGGAGTATTGAAAGGGAAGAGGATGAAATTACGACCTCAATTTACTGACCTTCCATATATCTCAAAAAGAAATGCAAAACAACATCCTTGAGATATTGACACCTGCCTACGTCAAAGTCTTCTCTGCTCTAAGTTCATTTTCAAATGGAAAAGATGGTGTAGGTTTCAAAGCTCTTTAGTGATGAAAAAGAAGGTTTCTAACCTTCTCAAAGCAAGGGTGGGTAACATGATGGTCCCAAAGCTCAGAGTGTGCCTGGTGCATCTGTCATTGCTGAGTGCCTTCCACACCAACCTGGCACATTGAATGTGTTGGATAAAGGATTGAGGAGATGAGTTACAGGGATCAGAATAGCAATGTTTCCACTTCCCAGCCATAGCCCCTAGATTTATGCTGAATCTTCACAACCCTACAATGGCCACTTATTAAAATGTGACTCTTAACTATAACGTAATGAGGATCTGTCACATGCTGCAAGTTAGCTGGCCATTTCATTTCCAAGTCACAGTTGATGGAAGTCTGGCTGGATATTGAACAAGGGAAAAACTCACACACTACCCACTTCAGCCAGGTTTCTCGCCTGAGATTCTGCCTTCGTAAGACCCAAAAGTACAGATTGACTATTGTGCCCTGACCCATTAGGGGCACTTGCAAGTCCCACAGCATTGTATTAAGGGGTCCTTGACATATGCCTGTGGCCGGCAGGGAGGACATTTGGATCCCTTCTATGGGTGGCAGAGAGGACTTCAGGGTTGTGAAAAGTCTCAGAGAACCAAACCTTGAAATGGCCCTTGACAACCTTTTCTTTATAGCTGAGTAGATAGAGGCCCAGAAAGGCCAGGCAATTTGCCCGACAGAACCCAGCCTGCTCAGAGACCTAGATTTTTAAACTCCTAGGCCAGGCCGCTCTTCACCATGGAAGGTTGCATGCAAGGACCTGAGGGGTTACTCAGAAGTGAGTAAGACCATGAACAGGCAATGGATGAACAAAATGCAACAGGCACATACAATAGGACTATTCTTCAACTAGGAGAAGGAATGAAGTACTGGCAGATGTGACACGGTGGGTGAGCCTCTAAACATTCTGTCAAGTGAAGAAGCTAGTCACTGACGGTCACATACTGTACGACTCCGTTTATATGAAGTATCTAGAATAAAAGAATGTATAGAGATAGAACACTGATTGGTCTCCAGGGGCAGGGGAAGGAGAGTGAGGAGGGACTGCTTAATGGGGACAGGGTGTTAGTTTTCAGTGATGAGAATGTTTTGGAACCAGATAAAGGTGGTAGTTGAATTACACTGTGAATGTCACTGAATTGTTGGCTTTAAAATGGTTAATTTTATGTTGCATGAACTTTACCTTGATTAAAACCAAAAAATAATGAATGGGCGGGGAGGAGCTGATGGGTTAAACATCAAAAGGTGGGTGATGACAAGCAGCTTGGGCATGGAGGGGAATGCCAGGGAGGGGAGGGCAAGCCCAGGGTAGACTGGCGGGGAGGGTGGCCTCCTGGCTGTGCTGGCCTTTGGGCTCCCTGCCCCTGCTCTGTCGGCTGCCAGGGCCGGCTGCACCAAGTCATTTCCTTCCTGTGCTGGCCGAGTCACACTGTATTCTGCCTTCTTCATTAGCGCTACTGCCTTGCGGGAGCTGCCCAGACAGGTCAGAGGAGCAGGGGGTGATGGGGAGCCTCCAGCCCAGCTCCCCAGGAGGCCCGCCACTGTCCTCCCTGTGGCTCCCAGCTGCTATTTTACACAGAGGGTGTGTGGGGGTGCTTAGTCTTGCAGCTGACCACTTGCACTGGGCATCCAAGGGGCACAGCTGGAGGGATCTGCAGGCCTGGTTCTGAGAGGGAGGGCTCTCCTTCATGGGGGGTGGGGAATGGAACCATGAGGCTGGGGGCTGGGGCTTCAACAAGCAACTTTTCCTTCAATTCATTCCTTTCTGATCCTGGCTCTCTTCCTTGAAAGGACCCAGTTCTGGTTTCTATGTGGAGTGTGGGCCCGCCTCATCCACTACACAATGCAAACAATATTCACCAAGGACTGTGTCCAGCCCTGTGGCCGGCACCCCAGGGCATGAGAAGGTGAGAATGGGGACCTTGCAACTGGACTCTACACAGTGCTCAGGGACACTGCTGGCTGCTCCCTGGGGTCCATAGGTAGCAGGATTCTTGAGGTGCTACAGGGCTGGTCATGGAACTGAGGGTAACAGAGACTTACCTGGTAGGACCCCCTAGAAGTTTCAGTGCTCAGATAGGCTCTTCCCTTATGCTTGGTGTGCCAGGATCTCCTTTAAAGCCCAAGGCCCTGTGAAGACAGCACTAGCATCATCCCCATTTTGCAGATAAGGAGGCCAAGCCTCAGAAAGCTCTTGTCTTTTGTCTAAGGTCACATGGTTGGCAGACCCTGCCAGAGGAAGGACACTGCCCCACTCCCAGCAGCCCCTGCATGTCCTCTATGCTCATCACTCCCCCATGGTGATCTCTCCCCCTGGCCTACATACTCCTGGATGCCTGGGGCGGGGTGGGTAAGCTCAGATGTGGGGGCCACATCCAGGGCAGCTGCACCTTAGGCAGGGCCCTGAGCCCAGGGCAACCATTCACACTTGGGGCCAGGCAGAGGTAGTTTCATGTAATCCCTACAGCAACACAGTTGTCAAGTGTTATTATTAATTATTCTATTTACATAAAGAAGGGAGGTTCAGGAAAGTCTTAGAACCTGGTTCACTGTAGTGTCAGGGCCAAGTTTCAATCCAGCTGCCCTGGAAGCATAAATAGTCACCAGTCTGGAGGCCTCACTGTTCCCCATCAATGTAGTATTCAGGGTCTCACACTCTGCCCTGCTGCCCACACCTTCCAAACCTCTTCCTTCATTGAGTCCTTTGTCACACCTATGACACCATTTGGTCATTCATTCATTCATTCATTCATTCATTTTTCTGAGCAGGCACATCTAGCAGGCAGTCCCTCGATAACAGAGATGTCCAAATCACAGTTTCTACCCTGGGGAAGTCTCACAATCAAGGATAACAACCTTTCAGAAGTGTCTCTACTAGCGCTTCAGTGGAGGGTGGTGAAGCCCATCAGTGCACAGGAGACCTTGAGGAGGAACCTCATAGCCTCCCTGCCAGCCAGGGGCTCTCGGGACCTCTGCTCTCAGGTGGTCCAGGGGACTCAAAGGGCCTGGGTATTGGGACAGACCTGATCTGCCCACGGAGCTTCCTAGATCATGCATCCTTGCTCCACTCTGCAGTTGAAGAAACAGTGTCAGAGTATCACATGTTTTCTGAGAGGCTTCTCCACACTGCTCTGCAAGACCAGCTTCTACTGCCAGGGCTTAAGGATGAAGGAGGAGAAACTTCTCATGATGCTTATCCAAGTTCCACCTGTGGCCCTTGACCCAGGTTGCAACACTTGGTCCTAAAGAGCCCAGAGCTCAGAGAGGCAAGCTGGTCTGAGAGGATGGCAGAGGGGGAGGGCCTACAAGGCTTAAAAGGCAGGGAAAGGGATAGGTCAGCCAGGGAAGGGGTGGTACACCAAGCTGCCTGCAGTCCACGTGTATGGCTGGCTCACTCAGCCTCCTGGGCCCAGAAAACCGGGAGTGGATAGACAGAGGTCACTGCTTTGAGGCTCCAGGCCCCACATATGCAAGTGCCTGTGTGTGTGGACCTCTACGTGCAAACTTGGGTGGGTGAGCCCCTGTGCCTGAGTTTATATGGGAGGACTTGGTGTATGGACTGGGATGCAAATTCATGTGGCAGACTGTGCATGTGAGCTCAGGTGTGTGGAGCGAGGTGCCCGTGCCCGTGGGCTCTGGCTCCTCTGGGCAGCTAGTGGGGGCCCACACCAATGCAGGTGCTTCTGGCAGTTTGTGTCCCTCCTTCAGTGAGCTTTTTATGGCTCTGTGGCCACCAAAATGACATCAAAAGAAAGCCATGATGGGGTCCAAGCCAGCTGCTTCAATTCCACTGGTGTGGGCTGCCCTTCTGCACTCACCTCCTGGTAGCCTGCCTGGGACCCAGGAAGCAAAGGGCAGTGAGGACACAGCATATGGTTCGTAATGAGTTCCCTGAGCAGTTTTCCCTGAAATCAGTGATATGGTGGCCTGAGGACCACAAAGAGGTCTTCAAACCCAGAGCCCTGCCAATGGTCCTGGTGGTGGACCAGGGACTAATAGACTGAAAGCTGGTGGATCAGTTGCCCCAGGCAGGGCATGTCTGGGAGGGGGCAGGGGCTCAGTATGTGGCGAAGGGGTCCAAGGTCTGGAGGAGAACACTAGTGCTTTAGCCCACTGGCCCCTGCAGATGGTTCTCTCTGGGACTCTTCCCAGATCACAGCCCAGGTGTAGAGTGCACAAGCAGGTAAGGGACTGGCCTCAGACCAGCAAGAGTGGCAGCTGTCCCATCAGTGCCCTAATGAGAGGCCTGCCCAGTCCCCACCTGCCTGAGCCTTCTAGTTGCTGAAGCCAGTGGGCACTGCCCACCGCCCATATGGGGGCCGGGAATGGAGGAGGTGCCCCAGGAGCATCACGTAAGGGGGTTGGGGCGTGGGGGAAAGTGGCAGTACCAGATCCAAGGGTTTATCTGATCCAAACTCTGGGGACTGCAGGGTGAAGGCCAGGCGACCTCCTGGGGTGTGCTCAAGAGCCAGACTCCTGTATTACAGCCTGGCCTTTTTGATTTATTATCTGTACCCTGGAATGAGTCACTTACTCGTTCTATGTTTCAGGATTCCCCACCTGTAAAATAGGAGCACCTGTAAGTAAGCCTTCTCAAACAGTTATCTCTGATAACTGGATGAACTGATGCTCTTAAAGCCTGAGTGTCCTGCCTTACACTGACCAACCTTTAATAAGGTCCTTGTCCAGGCTCCTCTGCCAATTACTGATACCCTGCACTCCCCTGAGGTGCAGCCGGGCCCTGCCTCCCTCCTCCCTGACATCTGCTCCTCATTGCACCCCAGCTGGAATAGCAATAACTGGACCCTAGGAGAGAGGTGGGAAATAGGAATGTTGGTGTAGGGGGCCCCATCACTCTCCTGCCGAGAACAGATCCTCACTCTTAGAGGCAGGGGTGCTTGGCCACAAGGGGTTTAGATTGTGAGTAGCTGGACGCCTCCAAACCAGGGAATAGCCACTCTAACCCATGCTGTGCCATGTTCTCCTCCCCATCAGGGCGGGATTGCGTGCAGTGCTGTGATCAGCCAGGCCTCTTCCAGGTCTGCAGAGACAATGAGTAAGGGGCCTGGTACCTGCAAGGTGTCTTCAGACCCTTGGCTTAGGGGCCCTTGTCAATGACCCCACAACCCCTACTAGTGTGGGGAGGGAAGACTTGGTACAAAATCTGTAATGAAAGATGGCCTTAAAATAAGTCTGAGCAGGGGGATTCTAGGAAGCATCAAGGTGTCTACTTAATAGAGGGAGTTCAGATTGGCTGGGTAGATTCTGCCCGAATGAGAGACAGACACTTCTGCAGGTCCGGTCCTGGTCCCTCAGAGCCCCAGCCCCTCCAGCACAGCCCCAGAAGTGTTTCCCGTGGGATCCGCTAACCCTTCTCTGAGCTTTCTATGACCCTCTCCCAACGTCCATGCAATGCCCCTGACCCAGGGGCTCTTCATTAATTCCAGTCTGAGAATGACAAGGGCAGGTCCTTGGGTAGATGGCTATTGAGCCTCAAATAGCCACAGGTGTCCCTAGTACCCGTGTGTTCCTATGGTCACATCAGAGTCTCTGGCCTCACTGGGGGCACCTCTGTGGGTTTGCTTTACCCACTATGCCCAGGGTGAAAAATTCTGACTCTCTGGACAGCCAAGGCATCCTACGGCTCTGGCGAGTCCTCCAACACCAGGGGATCGGCATTTCTCTGTGACTGCCACCCACATGAGAGCGTGAGGAGTGTGGGGACAGTGTCCTGGGGTGCAGAGGAGGTTCAAATTCTGCCCACTGGGCTCTACTCCCTCCAGCCAACAGACCTCCCTGGTCTGAAGGAGGGGTGGGGAGAGTCTCACAGATCTTGACATCTGGTGAGTCCTTGACCCTGGAGGCTGAGAGCTGGGGAGCCACAAGGGCCATACCGGTGGGGGTGAGGGAGGAGGCTCAGCTGCAGCCCAGCACTGGAGAGAATTTCCAAGCTAATGTTCCCCCACTCATGGGACCCACCTTGCCGGTGCTTGGCAGAAGGCCCCCCACACTGGTTCCCTCCCTCCGCTCTTTCCCATCTCTTCTTTTTCAGTGGGGAACCGACTTTAATCGCCCACCAAAGTCACAGTGGTTGGCACAGTCTTCTCCTGCCCCAAATAGGAGCCCAGTCACTGGCCTGAGCTATCCCAGCAGCCTCAACCCCCTCCCCCCTCAAAGATCAAGACCACCCTCCGAGAGCAGCCACTGCCCCAGGCAGCCAAAATGTGTTGTGTGCACCTGTGTTTTCCTCCACAGTGTTGGTGTGTGTTGGGGTGGGGGTGGGGGGCTTGGGTCTCTCACACGGTGGTCGAGGTCCCCAGCTGGGGGAGGAGGGACCCAGCCTGGCTGGACACAGCCCCTCTTTCCTTCCAGGCCCAGGTCTGGCTTTCAGGGGCACACGTTTTCGGGCCAGCCGTGGGGCCCAGAGACCAAAACAGGGTCTGTCCTTCTCTTTGACTGGAAAGGCCGAAAGTTTTTAATTTCTGCCGGGAATCTGGACCCTAGAGGAGCGAGAAGATAGGTGGTCCCGGCAAAAAGCACAGATGCTGAAGGGCGGCAAGTGAGAGCCCGCCTCCGTTCCCAGCACCTGAAGCTGAGCAGTTCAAGGCCAGGGTGGGCGCTGGGGGAGGATCATAGAAAGTTCGGAGAAGGGTTAGCGGATCCCGCAGGAAACACTCCCGGGGCTGTGCCGGAGGCGCTGGGGCTCTGCTGGACCAGGACTGTCCGCAGCTGAAGCCAAGGAAACCCGTGCGGTGACCAGACACTAGGCTGAGCAGAAAGAAAGAAAATTCGAGCAGAAAACACCCAAGAGCCCGAGCACCGCCCTGGCCCGAAAAGACGCAAAGTTCCGGGCTCTGGGGAAGTAATTTTCACTTTTAAACTAATTTAATACTCAACTGAAAGAGAAGGGGATTCTGGATTAGGCGTTGGAAACAAAAAGGGACAAGAAGAAAGTTGTGGAAAACACCAGAAGGATGTGCTCAAAAACTGAATGTGGGGAGGAGGACTAACCAGCTCCTCTGTCCCTGGTGCTAAACCAGCGGAGTGACCCCCAGATCACGCCCCGAGAGACCGCGCCCTGAACGCCCTTTCGGCGCCACCCCACGCCTCCACTCACACGGATGGAAACTCCCGATTCGCTTTATATTTTATTTAAAATCTCAACACTCGATCATTTATTTCGTTTTTGCAACCAAACGAGTAATAAATATTATTTAGCACTTTGTTTTTACAAAAATAAAACACATGATACACTCTCTGGGAGGGGCGGCGCGGTCAGAGCAGGGAAGTCACCGGGCCTCTACGCCCGCGAGGCCCAGCGGGCAGCGCCGGGCGGTTCCCAGGACGCAGGAAGCACGTGGAGTTTACGGTATGTGTTAAACGTGGCAAAAAGAAACCAAAACAGAGAGAGGAAAGCAGGCTTAGACTCCAGTGGGCTGGCACTCACGAGCAAACGCCCTAGCATCGCGCACTTACCTCATTGATATTATATTTACACGTCCAAAATTTATTTCCAAGAAAGAAATTCTTAAAAAGCCGACAGAACCCCCAAATAACCCAAGCTGTGTTCACAGCAACTTCCTTTTAATTCTGTCAAGTCCTCAGGTACCAAAATGACTCCTCCCTATTGAGTAAAAAAATTAAATGAGAGACGGAAAGAATGGGGGGGGGTACTTTGTATTTTAAAATAATAACTAAAAAACGCCCGCCCCTCAAATCGGCAGTTTTTAGTTATCCCAATCCACAAGTGGTTCCACTCTGAGCGTCTTTAAAGCTTGCTCAGGAACATCCACAGATTTATTAGAAAACTGCAAACCCAATAAACGGGAGAGACAGTAAGGAATGTTAACAGTTTTAGAGGGCGAGGGTTTACCCAGACTCGGAGACTGATACCACCGTAAGTGCTTCTGGTACCGAACGACAGCTTCCCACTAAGTTGTCGCCAGGCCCGGGACAACCCTCCAGGGCGAGGCCTGGCGGTCGCTTCTGCAGTTGACCCCCCCTCCCCAATCCCGGTCTCCGGCTCCTCAAGCTTGGAGGAAGGCGAGGACGTCCTTATCGCGCCCCTCCTCCAACCTCCCGCCGGCGAGGTGCTGCCCGGCTGAGTCTGGAAGTCTGGCAGGTGGTCGTGGGGGAAACCACAGTTTTTAGAATCTCTTCGGAGCCGGGTGGAGGTGCGGGTAAGTTCGAGTGCGAGATGCACATAGCGGTACCGTTTTATAAAATAGTGTCTGCTGGACCCGCGCAGTTTAGAGCCACGAGGGCTCAATCAGATCTCGGGAGCGAACACCCCCCACACTACTACTCTAGGCGCACCCTCCTAGCTCCGGTTCCCAGGTTCTGGAGTCCCCACCAACCCCTACCCCCAGTCCAAAGCCCCGTACCCCCTCTCCAGACAGAGCTTTCGAGCCCGGACGCCAGCCACTCCTAGCTTCCCCGCGGCCTCCCTGGCTCGCCGCTGGCCTGAACCCGCCAGCGCCTGTCGGCTCACTTGGCGTCGGAGGTGAGGCGGGGCAGGCTGCCCGCGCCCATGGCCGACACGTGGTGGTGTGGCGGTGGCACCTGGCACATGCTGCAGGGACAGGGCATACCTCCCCAGTGCTGGAAGCCCCCGCTACCCGCGCTGCCGCCGCCTCCGCCCCCCAGCGGGGCCGCCGCGGCTGCAGATGGAGACTTTAGCAAGCTGTGCGGAGGCCGGATGGATCCGACCGACGACAGCCCGGAGCCTGGCAAAGAGGCGCTGGACACTGCAGCGGCTGCAGCGGCAGCAGCGGCGGCAGCGGCTGCGGGCGGCAGGATGGGGTGGTGCACCGCCGGGTGGTGTGCGGCGTGCGCGGCGGCGGCGGCCGCGGGGTGCGCGGTGGCGGCGGGCAGGGGCGCCGAGTGAGCCAGGCCGCCACAGGCCGACGGGTGGAAGCCAGCGTGGTGGCCGCCATAGATTTCGCTCACCAGTCGTTTCATCTCCTCCAGCGAGTTGGTGAGCATGAGGATGTAGTTGCGCGCCAGCAGCAGCGTGGCGATCTTGGAGAGCTTGCGCACCGACGGGCCGTGCGCGTAAGGCATGACCTCGCGCAGGCCGTCCATGGCAATGTTGAGGTCGTGCATGCGCTTGCGCTCGCGGCTGTTGATTTTAAGGCGCAGCTGCTGCAGCTCCGGCTCAGTCATCTGCTTCTTGTCCTTCTTGGTGGACGATGCGGCCGCCGACGACGTGGACGATGAGGTGCTGGATGAGGATGACTTGAAGCCTCCACTTCCCAGCTTGTCCCCAGAGTGCGCACCCGCTGAGCCCATGGCGCCGCGCAGCTCGGCGCTTAGCTCCGGCGGGCAGTCGCTTGGCGTGGACGAGGACACTGTGGCCCCCGTAAAGCCGCTGCCGCTGCTGCTCTTGCTCCGAGCCGGTAGAAAAAGGTCATCGGGTTCCGGCGACGACGGGCGGCTGGACACCAGGCTGGCGTCCGAGTCCATGGCCCCAGGGGAAGATAGTCGCAACTTTCCCGGGGTCCTCCTTTCTTCGGTCCCCAGAACTTTCAGGGAAAGAGGGAAAACGAGAGAGAGGGTGAGAGAGACTGACTTTAATGACAGAAAAACTGTTCCCGCCTGCACCGCAGAGCGGAGTCCAGGTAGAGGCGGAGGGTCGCTCCGAGTCACCCTCGCCGCTATCTCTGGCCTTCCTTCTAGCTGCACGCAGGTACCCATACTTGATCTCTCTCTTTTTCTCCCCCCTCCACCTCCCCTCTGCTCTCATCCAACAGGTTGTTTTATATCAGGGAACCTTGGGTGAGTCTGAGAGAGGGTGGCATTGTAGAGGTTTTGTGCCTTCAATTAGGAATGGAAAAGCTGGACCTCCGGGTCTGGAATAAACGAGTGGCAAGTGAGGGTTTTTCTTCGCAAAGAGTGGAGATCTAAAGAGAGAACTGTTTATTTGGTTCCTCAGACTCATCCACCTTATCTCCATCGACACCACAGCAAACACACGCGTACACACATGCACCCAGAACGGGCGCGGCGCCATGTGCTGCGTCCGGGGGCCTCAGCGAGTCACCGGCTGCTCGGACTTGTCGCTCTGGGGCGAGGGAAATGCAGCGGTCAGTGTGGGGAGGGCAGAGCAGCAAAGCCCCTCGGGAATCCCGGCCAGCAAGGGAAGGATTCAGAGCCCCTCTATCGGAGCATCCTAGGTCAGGTCGCAGCCGAGTTGGGGGCTTCTGTCCCTGGGATCTAGGCTGGGGCGGCTGGAGGGCGGACACACTTACTGTGGATGCGTTTCAAGTAGCTGTCTCCGAAAAGCCTCAGCGGAGAATCTGGCACCCGGCAATGGTGTCGCGTCGGTCTATAATAAGCATCCGCACCTTTCCGGGCTTTGCCGGTTTTTATAGCCGGGTGGCGGCGGCGACAGCCGCAGCGGTTGCCGGGGCGGGGGCGGGGAACAATGTGCTGTCCTGGAGGGGCAGTAGCGCCAATGAGCTGGGCCCGCCCGGGGGGCTGGGAAGCTGATGTCATCCGGGCTAATTCCGCTCAATGAAACTCTCGGAGCCGGGCACACGCCTCCTCCTGCAAGCACACAACCAATGGGCGCCCGAGGCCAGGAGATTCTTGGGGAGGGGCTGGAGGAGGGACCTGGGGAGGCAGAGTGAGAGGCTGGGGAAGAAGGAGGGCGGGCGCGCAGGACAGGGACAGGAGGCCCAGCGCGCTTGGGTCTGAGCGAAAAAGGGAACGCAGTCAAATTTCTGTAAAAATACGGTCACCTCAGAGGCTGGGAGATGGGGGGTAAGGTGGGGAAGGGATAGGGCAGGGCGGGGACAAAGCAGGCAAACTAATCTGATACCCAAGGCTGCCAGATCTTTCGGGATGAGCGTGGATAGCCCTGGCGACCCAGGAATGGGGCTGTGGTGTCCTCCCTAGATCACCCTTTCTAATTTCCCGCCTCCTGTTTTCCATCTCCTGCGTTTCATCAGCACGTGGGTATTTGGGGCCCTAAATGTGTACAGTAACTAGGCACAAAGCCCTTATATCTTCGCGCTCTTAGGGCGCATCTAGGAGGTGGTTGCAGCCGCAGCTCCGCGGGCGGCGGGTGGCGCCCCCAGCTGGGGGCAGGGCCTTGCAAGGCAGTGGGCGGGCGAGAAGGAAACCGACTCCAAAGCAGTGTTTTGAAAGAAATCAACAGCTCTTCATTAAGGTGAGGCTCGAGTAGGCCCAGGGGCAAGTTATTTCAGTAACCGCGCTGACACGACAGAGTTGTGCTTGGAGTTAATACATTTCTTGGCAGGGCAGCCTGATGATAACGTTTTTTATCATTATCTTTGTGATCGTCGCCCAACCTTGGGGTAGGATACAACGCTGGTTTGTTTGCAAAATGAAATCTCGGGTCTGGTCAAAGGCTTCTCCACACTGTGGGACAGCCAGCGAGAACGAACCACTGGCGACTGAGTTTGGGCACGGATCACGTTTTACTGATGGTCGCCTCCGTCTCAAATCTGAAAGCTCTTGACCATGAGGAATAAAGCCTGTTATGGATAAAAGACTAACTGAGGTCATTTAAAAGTACCTACGCATTCACCCATTTTACTGTTGGGAGAACCTAGACATTGTCTGTAGGAAAAAGAATAACACCGCTAAACATTTTACAGAGCAGCGGTACTTGCCCAGGAGACAAGGCGGTTCCTCACACAGAGGCCATCTGTCTTCCCAACCCCTCACTTTTTTCCCTGAGCTGAATTTCTCACATCCATACATGTAGAATACAAAAATTTGTAGCTGCGGGTCCGTGTGCTGCGCGCACACGGAGCGTTGGGATACTCTGGTTACTTCCCTTGTTTGGGAACTTTTAATGTGCTTGTGAGGTCTTAAAAAAAAGGAAACACATAAACAATAGCAATTGGTCTTCAAGCAGCAAAGTTACAAAATAAATAAATGCAGAAACTAGTGTTATTGCCCCTAGGTGGGTGGGTGCGGGGTGTCTCTGTGCCGTCTGTGCTGGGAGACCAGTCCACGCTCGCCTTGTCCGGTCTTGGGCCTGCTGGAGCATTATTTTTCAACCGCGTGTTTCCCAGCTGGCTTTGCAGCCATCCGTTAAATATGTATTTAAAGCATGAAGAACTGAAGCGTGGTGATATGTGGTCCAACGGCTACAAAGATGACCCGTAACCGTTCAATTAGTAGAATGTCACACAGACTAAAGCTGGGAGAGCGGGCGGGGATCAGAAAGAGACCCAACGTTTGATGATCGCTCCTTCGGGCCTACCCCTCCAATGGCGGTGAGGGCGTGTGTGCAGGTGCGCGCCTTGGGGCCCCCAGCCGAGACGCGGAGTGGTGCCCCCGCCACTGTATCTAATAAACGTGCGCGCGCCTGGGTTGCTGCGGCTGAGGCTAGTCCAGGGGCAGGCACGTGTCCGGAACCCGGGATTCTTCTTTTGTTGCTTCCCGCTGGTGTCTGTCCAGCGTCCAGCCTGCATCGTAGGCAGTGCTCGGTCTGAGGTTCTTTACAGTGTTGTTCTAATGGCTGGAGTTGGGGCTGGGGTGAAAGTCGAGGGGCCCGACCCGCCACAGCACGTATCTAGAGCCGGGAAGGCGGAATCTGAAGGCAGAAGAGCTGGCCGGCACCCCAGGTTCCCTCATGGACGCCCCTAGGAACTGTCCAGGCCCCAGTCCCGCGCCACGGAGCCGAAGCTGCGCCAGCGGATCTGGGGCTGTGCAGCGGCACCTCGTGGTCCTTGCTCCGCACATCGGAACTGGGGCTGGCCGCTCTGGGCTGCGGGCCCTTTCGGCCCCCCTCCCTCAGCCGAAGAGTAGCTTGGGAGGTGGGAGCAGTCTGTGACTTCCGGGCTTCTTTACCAGGAGCAAATGGGACACTGAGCTCCTCTCACAGGGTCTCCAATATCCCCTGCTCCCACCTCCCGTGAATAATCGGAAACGAGAGCTGGTCCACCTGCGCCTGCCCTTGGCGCGTCCTGGAGGCGTCCCCAGCCCTTCTCCGGGTCCTGCGCCTGGCGCCGGGTATGAACGTCCTGGGCAGGTACCGGTGCTAGGCGGTTCGCCCCTTCCCGGGAAATTGAGCGCTCGCTTGCCGAGGCTGATCCGCCCCGCTCTGGGAGTTTCTGGCTGGCCCCGGCGTCCTGGAGCTGTTGGCCTCTTCGGTCAAAGCGGGCGACCTGTTCTTTCTTCTCCTTTGTGTTTCCTTCTCACAAAAGGCTGGTGCGAGTCGGGCCGGCCTTTGCTGGGTCTCCTGGTGGCCCCGGAGAAGCCTGTGCCAAACCCGCCCTGGCGGGCTCGCACGGGGCTCCAGGGCGCAGACCTCCCACTGCTTCCCGGGTCCCTCCCCGGCCTTTCTTTCTGGTTCTCTTCCTTCCCTTCTCCGAGTTCCTGCTTACATTCAGGCCGCGTCTTGGCCCGGCTGCCAAGCAGAGCAACGTCCTTGCGCAGAGCTGACCAGGGGTGGCGGTGGGAGACAAGTTCTCCCGACACTGGAAGGAAAAGGAAGCATTTCAGCCCAGCTCCTGGTCTGGAAACCAAGAGGGATGCGGAATAACAACTTTTGGCGCCCAAACGTGTGCGACATGACCCCTCAGAAGTCGGAACTCTGCAAACAAATGGCATGTCTTCCTGACAGAACTCGGCTCCAGGAATCGTCATGCCAGTATCCCCGACCTCAAAGCAGAGTACAGGTTCTGTCACTTGGCAAGTGTCTGGTAAATACTTCTGGATGCTCTCACGCACGAATGTGCACGCAGACTTGTATGAAATACGGCTAGTAAAATACATGTAAAAGTGGGCAAAGGTGTGTTCTGTGTTGATTTTGTGTACACAATAAATTGTGAGGTCTATGATCTGGATTTCAGGGTGTATGAGGGCCTTTAGAATGATCTGTTGACTTTCATCTCATGACAGCTCTGATCACTTAAGGCAACCTAAATAGTGCAAGGAATTAAGTGAGTCTTGAAAGATTTCATTTTATTTAATCTCTCACTGGCCATGGAAGGGAGATATCATTCCCATTTTACAGATGGAGAAACTGACACTCAGTTCCCTGGGGTCCTGCAAACAGAGGAGAGTTCTAGGGAGATGGTCTTGGATTGGTAAAGTGGATTTCTAGAGGCTACCTGAAGCCTCCAAGGGTGACACCTGCCCCTTGCAATTTCTGTATTCTGCTAATCATCTGTTTGATGAGTGGAAAGTGCTGTGAATCCAAGACCCCTTGCCCTGCCTGGCTTAGACTTGAGTGTCAGCAGAGGCTGGGAGGAACACCCAGAGACCTAGGAGAGGGGTGCTGCCCGGGAAGCTAAAGGAAATCAATAAACAAAAGAGCAACCTAAAAAAAAAACAAAGTAACTACCGTTCATCCCCAGAAAATCCCTCCCTTCCTGTGAAGCAGGAGTGACAGCCACCATTTGAAGTTAAAGTGCCCCCCAGCCTGCAGTGGAATGACATTGGGATAAAACTGAGGGGTACCACAATCTATTATTGACCTCACCTTAGGATTCCTTATCTCAATCTTTGCAGCACCCCCTTTGACATTAGGAGGAAGACTCATTGTTCCCTTTTTGCAGATGAAGATACTGAAGATTAGAGGCCAAGGCAGGTTCAATCTCTAGCCCACTGGATCCCACGACCCTCCCCTCCTTTCCACTCCCCTTTGCTCTTCCCGCATCCGGAAGGCACTCCACACACTCTTGCTTTGAGCCCTACTGTTCCTCCGCGGCCCTGACGTCTCCACTTCTATGGGGGCCACCCCTTTCTTCAAGTGGGGATTAATCCAGAGAGTGAGGAGTCAGTGTGAATAGCTCTGGGAGACCTGTGAGGGTGTCCCTGGCCCGGTGCAGTCCTGAGGAGGAGGTGGGGGTGCACCATTCGTTATAAGGCTGACCGGGACACCTCCACCCGCTGGGTCGGGCTGCTGCGGACCCCGGGTGGGAGGAGACAGCGGGCCTTTGAGCGCTGGAGACTTCAGATTATGAATAGATGACAAGATATGATTGCTGTCAGACACGGGTTGTGTCCCAGGTGGAGGGCGTAGAACCTCCCACCTCGGCATCCAGAGCGCTGGGTGGATTCCCTGGCTCCGCAATATGTGGACGGGAGTGACCCTTTATGTAGCCACTGTGCGTGTAAGTGGCTGTAAGATATTTTCCCCATCGCCTTCAGGATCAAATTCAAGCCCTTTAACGACCTACCGGGTCCTGACTTGGGTCCTGTCACACCCGAGTGGACGCTGCTCTTTCCCATCTTCGCCCACGCCCCCCACCCCAGGCCACCCCGGCTCCTCACACCTCCGCAGTCCATCCCGCATCTGTGTCGAGTTCCGGCGTTCAGAGTTCAGTCTGTCAAGGCCCCTCTGCCCCTCCTCCAGACCCTCCAGCACCTGGCGCTGCCCCCCACACTTTCTGGCTTCTCCCTTCCCTGCAGTAAGGGTCGGGCTCCTCGCCCAGGGAACCCCTAGAAGGTCTTCACTGTGCCGGAACTCGCCTTGCGTCCCCCGGCCCAGGGCAGAGACAAGGCCCAGAATGGCTCAATAAATCGGAAGGCCAGTGGTGAGATAGCTGTCCAGAGTTTTACCGGAGTTTCCACACCCCACAAAACAAGAAGGGAGGTACTAGAGGCACAATTTCCTGCTCGTTAACCCAGTTCCCCAAATGCCTGATGCAGCAGAGGAGCCTCGAGAGGACTCTGCGCCCGGCCCTCGTCCCCCCAGGCCCAACCGACCGTGCGTGCTGGGCCGCCAAGTCCCCTCCCGGACGCTCCTCCCATATCTGTCCCCTTCCCCTGGCCGCCCCCGGGAGCCGACCAACACCTGGGGGCGGCTCTCAGGCTCTGGGGGCCCCGGAAGGACCACCGCGCGCTCCTGCCGAAGGCCGGGGTCCGCGGAGCGGGAGGTGGGCTGGCCGCAGCGCTCGGGCTTCGGGCGGCTCCCGGCCCCCCGCGGGAAGGAAGGGGCTCCTGGGGAGAGACCTAGCGGCGGTGAAAGACCGCACGGCCTGGAACCCCCGCAAACACACTGCGGGCGGGGCATCCTCAGCCGCAGCTCGGCGCCCCGGCAGAGCCCGGGAGCGAGCGCAAGCGGCAGCTGAGCCCCGCCGGGGGGCACGGGCAGCGCCGCCAATCGCCTCGGTGCGGGGCCAGCGGCCCGCACCTTCAGAAGGGTGCGGGGTGGGAGCCGGGGGCCCTCCACGCGCGCTCGGTCCTGGTCCCCGCCCCTCCCAGCCCTTGCCTGGGTCTTGGGTCGGGAATGACTAGAGGCTGTCCGCACTCTCGAGCTGGTCACGCTCCGCTTTACCTTTCCGCTCTGTTCCTCTCCCTCCTCTTTTTCTCACCCCACCCCGTTTGCCCCTGAATTTTATTTTTGATTTTCCCTGGTTAATAAAATGAGACACGCTCAGCTTTGGAGGGTCAGGAGCCGCGGGAGGACTCCACGCGCCCGCCCGCCTCGTGGTCCTGGGATGTGGGTGTTCCTTGGAAACGCAAAGTCTCCGGTGCAGCCGGTGAAACAAAATCCCCGTCAAACGCCACCCCCAGGCGACTTGGGGCACCGAGGAGTTCAGGAAGCCCTGCGCTTCGGGCTCATCCTTGGCTTGTTCTCTCCGCAATGTCCTTGGGTCTTCCGGTCGCAGGCACAAGACCCCACCTAAGACTGTATTTTCTTGAGATTCTGCGCTTCCAACTATCTGAATATTTCGTTCTCTGCCCCTTTGACCACCTGTTAAATAAAATTCAATGAGCATTTTTAAAAGGTACACACCCATCTTAAAATACACACACACACAGACTTTGAAATAATACAGAAAGCAAATGATACCATGAACATGGTCCGCTCCTCCCAACAAGCCACTGCCACAAAGTCTGTAAACAGGCTTTGTAACCTACTTTTTTCATTTCCCAGCACCTCTATGTCTTTCCACATCAATACATGACTCACCTGACACTTTTAACCGTAGAGTTCTGGGCCAGTGGGTCCCCCCTTGTTGCCCAGGACCTGTCCAGCTATGAAGGGCACTCAGAGCTGGAACTCCTGAAAATCTGTTTCTACTGTGTAAGGTTGTGCTGGGAGGATCTCTGGTCAGGGCTCATGACAAGTCACAGCTTCCTTGCCCAAATCCCTTACATTCCAACCTGGAAGCAGATGACCTTTTTTGTTGTTCAAAGGGGGGTGAGGGGAGAAATCAAATGTCGAAAACTCTCACATCTTCCAAAATTGTAGAACCCAAGTTCTGCCCTGGTCTTGGTCCCAGTCAAGGAACATTCCATTTCCACATTGAACATTCATTCTCCCTTGAGCTAATCAAGTCACTTAAAGACCAGTGGGCGCAGCTTTCCCTGAACACCTGACTCTCCAAGTCATGGGAGGTGCATTCCCTCCTGTCCCTATGAGGCTTTCTCTTTTTAAGGGGTGTTTCTCTGCAGATCTAGTGAGAAGAAAAGGAGAGTCAGGTGTTCAGGGAAATCTGAGCCCACTGGTCTTTAAGTGATGTGATTAGCTCAAGGGAGAATGAATGTTCAATGTGGAAATTGCTTGATTCCTTGACTGGGACCAAGACCAGGGCAGAACTTGGGTCCTACAATTTTGGAAGACGTGAGAGTTTTAGACATTTGAGTTCTCCGCCCCCCACCAGGGCAGAACTTGGGTCCTACAATTTTGGAAGACGTAAGAGTTTTAGACATTTGAGTTCTCCCCCCCACACACACTTTGAATAACAAAAAAGGTGATCTGCTTCCAGGTTGAATGTAAGGCATGGGGGCAAGGAAGCTATTTACAGTTTTCAGAGAGAGTGAAAGGGAGAGGAAAAGGGGGGGAGAGAGAGAAAAACATCACATAAACTAGAACCCCCTCGTCTTTAAAATGTGTTCTGAATAGGTACTGTGTAGTATATGCCTAAAATAAAACTCAAATAGTGTAAAGGGTACTTGATTAAGAGAAGTCTCTCTGGTGCAACTTACATCCTTACCCATAGGCTACCAGGGGAAACTACTGTTATAGTTTCTTGTGCATTCCAGGAATAATCTTTGCATGCAAAAAGTAAATGTTTGAAGATCTCTCTTTTCTTTTTTCACACTGTACCTTGCTCTTTTCACTGAATGAAGAATGCCCTTTCTACACACACACACAACATATTTACAACACATTTGCTACTCAAACATCCTCACCAAAGTGGTCAGAGGTGCAAGGAAATCCTCCACCAATTAAAGTGAAGACGAGTACCCCACACCTCAAAAAATAAACTCAGTTCCTGAAGGTGACTTTTCCTGCTTCTCTTTGGATGCAGACAAGTTACAACACTCAGAGCCCCAGATGATAGCAGAACAAAGAGCTTCCTATACTGAATAAGCTTCTCCAAGCTGTCCCCAGAATGACACATTTAGCCACTGCCTGAAACGAGCAGGTGAGTCCACTTTTTTTCCTATTGTAATTGCAAAAACAATAGTATTTTTCTCTCCTATCTGTAGGGCGAGCAGTCAGAGAGATCTAGATAGACATTTATAAACTAAGAATATACAGAAGACCACTAGATGAAGCTAATGAGCTAGTATTATTTTATTTTTGATTATTTTTTGAATATGGAATTATTCAGAATTCAAAACATATAATGAAAAGTTTGCCTCTCACTCCTGTTCTCCCAAGCTGCTCAGTCCTCTTGCTCTATTACTCATCTGTCTATCCTTCCAGAGATATTTTGTGCAAATATAAGCAAACATAAATATCTACACTCTGTCCCCCTTTTTATACAAATGGTAACATACTGCATGAACCATTCTCCATCTTGCTTTTTTCTAGTTAGTGTCTTGGAGGTTACTCCTTAGCTGTGTGTTAAAAGCTTCTTCCTTAAAAAAAAAAAAATCGGGCTCGGCACCTGTGGCTCAGTGGGCTAAGGCGCCAGCCACGTACACCTAAGGTGGCGGGTTCAAATCCAGCCCGGGCCCGCCAAACAACAATGATGGCTGCAACCAAAAAATGGCCGGGCGTTGTGGCGGGTGCCTGTAGTCCCAGCTACTTGGAAGGCGGAGACAAGAGACTCGCTTGAGCCCAGGAATTGGAGGTTGCTGTGAGCTGTGATGCTACAGCACTCTATCCAGGGTGACAGCTTGAGGCTCTGTCTCAAAAAA
>CAUYRH010172512.1:0-30249 GCA_963574655.1 Perodicticus potto | reverse complement strand
TTTTTTCTCTTTCTTTCCTTTCTTTCTTTCTTCCTTCCTTCCTTCCTTCCTTCCTTCCTTCCTTCCTTCCTTCCTTCCTTCCTTCCTTCCTTCCTTTCTTTCTTTCTTTCTTTCTTTCTTTCTTTCTTTCTTTCTTTCTTTTTTGAGATAAAGTCTCACTCTGTCCCTGGGTAGAGTGCTATGGCATCATCATAGTTCACTGTAACCTCAAACTCCTGGGCTCAAGCAATCCTCCTGCCTCAGTCGCTAGAGTAGCTGGGCCTACTGGCATAAACCAACACACCTGGCTAATTTTTTTTTAAGTTTTGGTAGAGACAAGGTCCTGCTCTTGCTCAGGGTGGTCTTGGACTCCTGAGCTCAAGTGATCCTTCTGCCTTGGCCTCCATTACAAATGTGAGCCAACATACCCAGTCCCCACAAAACCAATTTTCAATTTAAAAATATATGTTGACTTCCCCTTGGATAGGCGGCGTGCAACTACAAACCAAGATGGGATAGTAAACTGGACAGCCTATGTAGTAAAGAGCTCGGTCCCAAATACCGACCTGACTCTAAAATGAACAAAACAGAACATGAAGTTAGTATGTCATGGAACTTCCAGGAGCTCCAGGCGACTAAGCCGCGGGGTCAGTGAACGCTTTTGGAGGGCGAGAGGCAACTCTGCCGAGGCCAGACTTAGGACGAGGGGGTCCCAAGCCTCAGAGTTTCCAAGACAGCTCAGTTCCCTGCCCAGAAGCTAAAACGGGACAGCCACCACGTCACCGCAGCCTGAAAAAGCAAAGGAAGGACGACTTGTATTTTAGGGGTTGTTTAAAGAGGTTTGTTGTTTAAAGTTAAGAGGCAAAATACAGGATTATCTTAATCCTTAAGCAGAAAAGCTAAGTGAAGGAAAACTCCCTTTTCTTTTCGACTTCCCAACTTCTTTCATAGTGGATTTCCTGAGAGATCAGTAGGTGTGAGTCAGCCAGATCGCTTCTGGTCATCGCTGCTGGCCACTCAGCGTGGGAGGGAATGTGAAAGTCACCCTGTGACGGTGGCAGCAAAGACCCACCTGACACCCATCTGCGATGTTGCTAAGTTCCAGCTCAGATATTCTTGCTTCTCCTAGGAAGAGTCCCCTGGTACCTCTCTAACTTAAACAGAACATTATACCATTTTAAGGTGATCATTTAATATTCATTTCTCAGTGCAAAAAAAAACTAGTCATGAGGAGGCCGAAATCTGGGAAGGGGATTAAACGGCCAACCTTAGTTTCAGGAATAAGCACTTACATTGCTAATGCTCCCCCTCTCATTGGAAAAACTAATTCTGCCAAAGAGAGAAGAAAAATCCTGGTATGTGGCTGGCTCGTACCTAGCTACGTCAAAGACTAGAAAACAGGCATGAATAAGAGGAACTAACTTCTAAAATTAGATAACTGCAGAGAAATAATAAACAAGGAGGGATGTTCAGGAAATGCTCAAGGAAACCGAGCAGACAGTAGAATCGTACTCCAGGCTAGATACAGTCTACACAAGTGGGACTTTCAGAGTCAGGTTTATTTTTCTTTTTCAGAAAACGTCTCAGAAGCACAAGTGATGCATCACACAGTAAATCAGGCTTTGCCACCCTCTTTTGAAGAGCAGCTCATTTTGTTTTCTTGAAACTTGACAAAATCACCAGAGCGAGACCCAGGGAAGTATTGACAGTGAAACCTCTGGACTAGAGTACAGAAAAAGAGGGCTGGCGACCCCGTTAGGAACTGTGCCAACAGCGTGTGTTGTCCATCTAATACCCAGTCTTCCCTTTTTCTACCTAATAGAACAGTGTTTGCTTTGGGGTTGGCAGTATGCCCAGTCCCAAGGGCGACAACCACTTCCATGATATTAGAGTGACCATATAGCACAGCTATAATTAATGACATGGAAGAAGAGCCACTAGGGTCTCTCAATAAATATCATCTTTTCCTATTAAAAGCTAAGAGACAGATGGCTTGAACACAGCTGTGATAACTGGAACTGCAGCAGCCATCCTGTCCCCATGAAGCCACAACCAACACACTAAATATGACAGAGAGAGAAGCTGCTTAGGTCTTTTTGCTTGTTTGTTTTTTTTTCTTCCTGGTTAATATGAAGGTACACATGTTTGCATTTGTAAGTTCAAGTCCAAATTGTAGTTGTGTCCTTCACCCAGGAAAGGTGCCATAAACCTGGACACAATTAGGTGTGAACTTACTGGACTCCCTACCCCCCTTTTTGAATTTAATTGGTGTTTTCTCTCATGTGGGCCTGTATTTATTAATCTGCTGGTTTCAACTTAATACTGAGCACATGGGATGCTTGATTTTCCATTCTCATGGTACTTTACTCAGGAGAACCTTATCCAAATTCATCCAGGTAAATATGAAAGATACAAAGTCTCCATCTTTTTATGGATGGATATTATTCCATGGTATACATCTACTACAGTTTATTTATCCATTCATAGGTCAATGGACACTAGGGTTGTTTCAGTTCTATTCATAATTGCAAAGATGTAGCTCCTTATTTATTTATTTATTTATTTATTTATTTATTTATTTATTTGAGACAGAGTCTCAGTCTGTCACCCTTGGTAGAGTGCTGTGGCGTCACAGCCCACAGCAACCTCAAACTCTTGGGTCTAAGCTATTCTCTTGCCTCAGCCTCCCAAATAACTGAGACTACAGGTGCTTGCCACAATGCGCAGCTATTTTTTTATTGCAGTTGTCATTGTTGTTTAGCTGACCCAGGTCAGGTTTGAACCCTCCAGCCTTGGTGTATGTGGCCAGCGCCCTACCCACTAAGCTACGGGTGCCTCCCTCCTTATTTTAATTTTAACAAAGTTGAGCATCTGTACCAACACTGGACAACTTAACTGTGGAACTGTGAGAACACTGTTACATACAGATAAGCCTATTCCTAACCGACACAGTAACCCTGCCCCTCATACCGTCATCAGCACGTCAGCAGAGAGAAATAGCGTCCTCTTCCTTCCTTACTACGGTCACTAACACCACTTCCACCCTCCCACTCCTGCCCATTCCCAAATCCAATATAGAAAGCAGACTGATTCAGTAAAAAAAAAAAAAAATCCATGTTGGAATAAGAGGATGGGCTCAAATTCCAGCTATCCTACTTAATACAATCTAATTCTTAGAACTTAAAGTTTCTGTGCCTCAGCTTCTTCTGTTAAAATCAAGAGAATGATATGGGTTGACAGTACATTTGCTGGACAACATAAACAGAGTAGTGGTTGCCTTAAAACTTCTGTAAATCTATAGGGGGAGAAATCTCAATAAATAAAAAGTTGACAGAGTAGGGGAAAAACAGCAATTCGTTTGTTGTTCTTCTGGTACAGTTTCAGTCTCCCAATTTTCACCACTACAGTTTGGACTTCCAGAATGTTTACTCTTATTACCCTGACAAGTTATTTAATTGCACCATTTAAAGTTACCTGACCCTCCTTATGGGTAACTGAGCTATCTGTGTTGCTTGTACTTCTTATAGCAAGAAGCTGCAGTTTTTCTCTGCTCCAAGTTGACTAAGTTGACCTACATAGAAGAGCTTTGATATATAGTTTATGTATTACAGGAACAAATTTCTCTTTTCACAATTTTGTTCAAAGAAAATGATCTGAACAGTGGAGTCGGTAAAGATATACCTGCTGTTTAATCTTTGTTACTTGTAAACCTATCCTTATGAGAATACAGTGGGAAGAAAAAAGCCCAACGTGATGTGCAGACTCAGGTTGTGAATTTCTATTAGCTTTATGGCAACTGAAACTATCAGATTCCCATATGTCAAGAAGGTATAAAATTCTTAGATGTTCTTTCACATCTAAGATCCACCTTGATTTTCAAGTTATTATGAAAATGCACCCATAGAAAATACAGGAGACTAAAATAGTATCTACAATATATCTAAGATGTTTAGACATGCCGTATGTTGGTAAGTTTTCTGTAATTAAGATTGTTTTTAATTGAACATTAGATATTGTCACAGTTGTTGCTCTAACTCACTGGAATTTGCTACAGAAAGTAGACTGCCCCAGCAAAGCCCTTTCTGGAGCCACCTGACAAGAAATTCTTTACATTCTTTATAAAACAGACAGCATATCTTTTGCCTTAACTATGTTTTGTCAGGGCTTTCAATACCCATTGGGAAATTCACAGAAAGCATAGTCACTTACTGGTGTTTAGATGTGAAATTTGAATGAAGGAATGTACTGTTTTACTCTCTCATTCAAGAGAGCACTTTGTGTGGGTTTGCTTTCCAAAGACCCAATCACCCAGTGAATGAGGGGCAATGAAGTGTCCCCAGTGGGCCACAACTAACACAGAGCGGAAGCATAAAAGAGCAAAGTCACACGTGTTACAGTCCCTCACAGGCTAATGTCCCAGCAGGAGGGAATCCCTTTCTAATGAATTCATGTTCTCTTTATTTCTATTTTGTCAAGAGTCCATGTGGTACTAAAAAACAAAACAAACAAACAAAAACAAATAAAATAAAATAAAAACTTCACTAAGAATAGCATTGTACTTCCAGCAAGCAGTCTGAAGCTACTTTGCCAAATCCAAAACACTCTGTAAACCTCAGTTTCCTTGTTCCTAAAATGAGACTATACTAAACAATCTTCAATTTTTCTTCCTTTTATAAGAGTCTATTTTAAACATCAACTATTTCTGATTTAAAGAAGACTTGCTTCTTTATTGATACCCACTCCCTGACATAAGAGTGGTGTAAACTCTCATCTATCCTGTCTTAGCCATGGTTTCCTCATCTATGAAATGGGGATATCAATAATGGCACTTGATTCATAGGGTTATTAGGAGGCTTGAAGTAAATCCTACCTGAAAAGCATTTAGGGCAATGATGCCGATACTGACTCAATATATGTTGGTCATCTTCCTTAGTCACAAGAGGAAACTTCTGGTCCCATCTGCTGTGGGATTTAGATGGCACCCTGGACTTCCCTGCCCAGAAAGAGCTCCTCTTGCCTTCTGCATGGAATTTTACAAGTTGAGGTAGATGTCTGTGGATTTTACAAATCCTCTTTTAATATACAAGTACTCCTGCAGGATGAACAAATTAAGCTTTTTCCAAGGATTCGCTCCTTACTGCATATTATTTGATTATGTCCTCTGGCTAGTTGAGGACAGGTGCTGAGAGCCAACAAGTTGTGAAAAGGAAGGAATGGGAGAGAACTTATGTAACATCAAAGCCCTCAGGGTGGCATATCAGAGTGGGCAGCTATAGGTCTGAGACGCTGGCAAGGAAAGGAGCAGCAGACAGACAGAAGGGCATGAAAAGTTACTTTGTTGAAGGCCAATCTGTCTCTAGAAATATTGACCTGTTAGCAGATTAAGGCAAGAACCAAGTTCTTTTCATCTGTGTCCTATGAAACTATCATAGCCGTGAGAACACAGGATCTAATCGATTCATTAAGATGAAAGTCAGCAAATAACAGCCACTTTCTGGGTTTTGTCAATAAAGTTTTATTGGAATACAGCCAGGCTCATTCATTTATGTACTATCTATGGCTGCTTTCATGTTCAACGGCAGATTTGAGTAGTTGTGACACAAACCACATTATTGAAAGCCAAAAATATTTGCCTTTTTTTATACCTGGCCCTTTACAGATAAAATCTGCTCATTGGGCCTTGTGTTAATTAAATGATGAATGAATAAATGATTGTACAGAATTTTCTTAAAAACATTTCCAAAAAGAAAAATACTATTTTTGCTTTAGGACAAAAATATGACGAGAATAAGTAGTAGGAACATAAAGAAGCCCAGTGTTCCTAAGTAATAGACCACATTCATTTAGCACATACTAGGTCAGATGCTTATGTTCATAAATTCATTCCAGAAAAAGTGCTACACACCCCATTGCTAAATATCATTGAGGTCACCTTTGAAGTTACTCCCTTTGGGAAGCTACAGACAGACACCAGAGCCTAGTCTCCCCTTCATAGCATTTTTGGAACTCTTTTTCTGGAATGGACACTAGAACTATGGACACGCAGCAAATAAGCACACACAGCAATAATGGACACCACTAAGCAAGACACCACCACACATTGACACAAACACAGCTGTGAGACACTGATATACCAAGGTTATAAAACTTTTACCAAGTTGTTTGTACAGTGCTGCCAAAGTAAGCACTATGGTGAGTCTGCAAACTTAACTGTCAGACTTTGTATGATGACAATCCAGGTGATCATTTCAGGAAAAGAGTTCCAAAACTGCTTTGAAGGGTGGACTGTGCATGGTTGTCAGTGCACAGCTTCCCAAGTGGAGTACTTTGAAGGTGACTACAGTGATATTTAGCAATGAGGAAAGTACCACTTTTTCTAGGATGAGTTCATGAACTTAATTGTCTGATCCTTGTATGTATGCTGTTCTGGTTATGTTAGAAACCTATGCTCAAAGCATTCTACATTTGGTGGATGTGGTAGGATGGTGGTATGCAGAAGAATAATGTCAATGATGACTAAGATGAGGTCTTTTCCAGGTTTTATTGTGAAATCTAATTATAGTGTAAAGAGAACAGCTTTTATTTCCCTTCTCTTTTCTTCATTGCCCATCCAAAGGAGGGAGGGAACATGGGAAGGATAATTAGTATCCTTGATGCACTCAGGGGATGGGCACCATTCTGTGGTGTAAGCACAAGCACTCGTCGGTCATTAGTAAAGTCTCGTCCACTTGACCTCTATGTCCCTGAAGAGACTCAGGTCTGGCATCCACGCAACAAAATATTCATTGAGTTTAACTGAAATGAGACCATCAGATTTCCCTAACTGAGCCAGAAAAAACAAACCAGGGATAACACAGAAATCATGTTTTTGGTGGGGTCATTGCTGACCCTATAATTGGGATAAGTTCAATGAGTGCTTGGGGATTTAATAGAAACCCACCAAAGTACCAGAGTAAAACACACATGTGAGGTGCTCTGGGAATGAGAGTTTGGACTGACTATTAAGGCCTGAGCTATTGTTCACTAAAGCAACCACGAAGGGGGAGAAGGGCATTTCTACAGACCACCTTACCCTGGAAAATGGTGGGCAACCTCAAGTAATGGATGGTTTGTTCGGTCCCTTCATTTTCTTTCATATGCCTTTAATATTGCCAAGTTTTAATCAGATTGTGCTAAGAAATAATTTAAGATGTAAAACAGGTCCAATCATGCCCTTCTGTTGACTAACACTCTTACCACAACTCCTGGGGGAGAGACAGGAGCTGGCAGGCCACAGAAAGCTTGGAGTTCTACCAGAGCCTTATAAACAAGCAGTGCAAGAAAGATGTTATATTACTGATGAACTAAGTAACTCTCCTTGCCCCAAAGATATTTGGCTTCTTTTTTTCTTTTCTTTTCTTTTTTCTTTTTTTTTTTTTTCAGATACTCTCTCATTTTGTTGCCCTCAATACAGTACCATGGTGTCATAGCTCACAGCTATGACAACCTCAAACTCTTGAACTCAAGTGATTCTCTTGCCTCAGCCTCCCAAGTACCTAGGACTATAGACAGGTGCCACCATGTCCGGCTAATTTTTTTTAATTATTGTAGAGATGGGGTTTTTATTATATTGCTCAGACTGGTCTTGAATTCCTTCCCTCAAGCATCCTCCTAAAGTGTTCAGATTACAGGTATGAACTACTACTGCTTCCTTTCTTATTCAATAGATGTTTCTTGCTCAAAGAAACTGTCTATTCCATAAACAATTTCATATTTTCTGTACCAATTATATACTTTTGCTCTACCGTTAAAAGAATTTACCAGATTCAGCGTTTCTTCCTTCTTGCATTTATTTAGCAACTCTAGTGTGAATGGCAATAGAGTAAGCATGTCATTTCTAATCATGAGCCTCTCTGGCCAGGAAGGCATCTCAGAACTTTCCCATTTAAATCCATTCTATTCTTTCTCTTTATCATCATCATGGTTAAAACATTTATCTGGAACTCAGAGTAACTGGTGTAGGAAGGGGCGGTCACAGACAAATGTGCATACAAAAGTGGGAAACTATTACCAAAGAGAGAATGCTGATAGCCGGTGCCCCGAGAGGGAGGGTAAAGTTGGACAGTGGCTGGCTGACCTTCTCAGAAAGTGGATGCTGCTAAAGGACTTAGGACGAACACTGATTACGGAAGACTTTACATTCTGGGCTAAGAAATTTTTACTCTATTCTGTGTTTAATAGAAAAGCACTGAAGGATTTGGAGCAAAAATTTATTTAGAGCAAGTAGAAGGATACTGAACAGTGGACAATGGGATAGAATTGAAAAGAAAACTCCAGGGAGAAGGCAAAAGAAATTTTAAAAAGGCCAATAGTTGGTATACAGGGATACAGAGTAGAAGTAAATACAGGCCCAGAAGTAAGTGAAAGAGATGGATTGCTTAGATATAATGAAAGAAAAATTGACAGAACTGGTTAGACATGGAAAGACAGAAAAGCCAAAGGTCAGTTGCATATTTTGAGCGAAGATGATAGAGGGGAAGAATGATGCAACTGAAGAGAATGGGAAAAGTCTGTACAGAGAGTCAAGTTGAGGGAAAAAATGGTTAGGTTAGATTTCAAGTATGTAGAGTTCACTCTTTGTCCCATCTGCGCCCTTTCAAGGCGATTTGGCTAATGACAGCACTGCCGCACGCAGGGTGGCTGGGTTGTTGGTCTGCTGTCAACACCAAGGATCACGGGGCTCACTCTCTGCCACAGATCAGAAGGGACAGTCACAGGGCACCCGTAGACTGAGGTTTTGCACCTGGAGGGGTGAGAACATGAATCCCCCACCCAGCACTTTCCCAACCCGCGGAGGGAGCCGTTCACTTCTCAGCAGCCCCGAGAACCCAGGGAGGGAGAGACGCGTCTCAGGAAGTGCTTTCCTTGAATAGAAAGGGCCGCTTCATAACCTCACCTTCCAAAATAGCACAAACTCGTTTTTCTTAAAGTATATTCTTTAGAGGAAAGAAATGAAGAAGAAAAGAAGGAAGGAAAAGGAAGAGAGGACAAAGAAGAAGAAAAACAGAAGAGAAAAGGGAAGAAGAAAGAAAGGGAGCAAGGGAAAGACAGAACCAACGGAAAGAAGAAATAGAGGCTAGGAAGGAGGAAAATGCTAAAGCTCAAAATAGAAATGAAGAACTTTCATAGAACGAGGTAAACCACCTTAATATCTCTGAGTCTTCTTATTGGTAAAGAGGCACAATGATGCATCATTATTACTCGCCTAAGAGAGACAGAGAGAGGTAAAATGATACCAATTATGCAAAAACAGAAGTAATTGAAAAAAAAGACTCCAACAACCTTGAAATGTGAATATTAAAAATACGGAATGATCAGGGGCCATCATAAAAATTAAAATGATAAATCACATTAAATATGAGATTAGTGTCACATTATTGGCTTTTCCTCACACTAATAGGGAACATATTCAACACTGGATATTAATATAACCTATTAGAAAACCAATCATAATAAAAGTCAATGATGGCAGATAATTAGGTATTAGTGAATACAGCCACTCTGCCAAGAATGAGGACTTTTTTTCTGGAATATGAAAAGATCCTTTCCTGTAGTTCCTCCTACTGTCAAACTCTTCTTTCAATAAGATTTTTAAGTTTGTAACTTCTTATATTGGTTTTGAAGTTTATCACTGACCCTATGTGTATTATTAAAATTCACTAATAGCAAAATTAATTAAATCAACAAACCATCAGGAGTATTTCTTCCTATTTCTGTATTTTCCCCCCACTTAAAAAGAAAAAAAAAAAGACAAACAAGGACGATAACCCTGATATAGCATATAAGATAATGGTGTAAAATCAAATTTTGGAGACTGACTTACATTAAATAACAGTTTGCTAACCTCTGAGTTTTCTTTTACTTTGTTTTACTAGATCAGAGGATCAAAGGAGACAATTGATTTCCCTTCCTCCTTTCTATTATCTCAAAATATTTCAGGAATAAAGGTTAGGAACATAAGTGGATCTGGCCCAAAACATTTGGTCATAAACACGTGTCTCCTGGGCAAGCAAATCTATTTCTCCTCTACCCATTCATGCTCCCTAACAACCTCCCTAGCAACCGCTTAGGCCCTCTACTCCTCCGTCCCTGCCCCACCCCCCAGGCCTATATTAAGCTATCTGAATCCCTTTGGAAAATTGAGTTTATCACTCTGTGATTTCTCCCCATATGCACAGCAAATAAATTCTTTCTTTTATTAATCTACCTTAATTGTGAGTTGATCTTTCAATGAACTTTTAAGGGAAAGGACAAGTTTCCACCCCCCCCCCCACCAATGCTCTAGGAAACTTAGAACTTCTTTCCCCAAAGACATGGATTTGTAAGTGATGGTGAGGAACCAAGGGCAGGCCGCAGATTCGCATTTTATTCATAGGGCACTGGTGTTGTCGACTCCCACTATCACGTATACTTTTCAAACAGATGGTTATTGAGCACCCACTGTGTGTGAAGACTATTCCAGATTCGGAGAACTACCTGGTGTCGGTTATCAAAGTGTTTGGATTCTAGTGGTGAGAGCACAACCAATCAAGGGGACAAGGAACAGGCAACAAGATTTTAGACTGTAGTAATGAAGAATGATTTTAGACTGTAGAAACAGCCTAGAAAAATTGAAACCAGAGAATGTAATGGAGGATGGACTTGGACGAATGGGGGGAGGGTCCTGGATTTGACAGGGTGTTCAGAGAAGATGCCACTGAGAAGCGGAAACCAACCTGAGACCCCAGTGACAGAAGATCCAGCTGCGAGGAAGTCTGGGAGAGGAGTATCTGAAGCAGAAGGAAGAGCACGTGCACAGGCCCCGTGGAGAGTGTTTGGTGAGCACAGACAACAAACAGAGAGCCAGTGTGGCCGGAATAACAGGGGCAGGATCACAGGCGGCAGGATTCGAGTCTAGAGGGCAAGGTGGAGGTCAAGTGCTTGGACCTTTTCACCATAGTAATGGATTTGGATTTTATTATAATTGCAAAGTGCTTACTAGTCCTAGAGTCCCTACATATATATAGATCTTAAATCATCTCTACTACTGTTGTTATGGACTAAACTACAACTGTGTATGGAAAAATAATCTCAAAATTTCATTTCGACTTTTAGAACCACATCACCCTTCCTTCAATATGGACTTTTTTGCTTCCTGTGTTTCCACAGCTAGAATAACAGTACAGGGAGGTTGATTTACTCGTTGACTTATTTAGAAAACTTGTTCAATGATGAATGGGAATCAGGTTTTAAAAAAAAAAAGGCATAAATTTCTGTCTTCCTTAGGAAAATGGTTGAGTATGGCAGGAGTAGAAATCACCCAGGGGCAGACAAGCCAGAGAGGAGAGGGAGGAGAAAGGAATGAGAGCATAATCCTGCCACTGTAACTTCAAAGCAAACCCTCCAACTACTTCTTTTCTTTCCTTTATCAGTTCTTGGGGCTGAGAGATAAAACCAGCCAGCAGCAGTGTGATCTGATGTTGAACATTGGGCTGGGGCTGGAACTTTCCTGTGATCCTGTGATCTTTGGATGCTTATGTATGTTGGTAAGTAAAATACTAAATAACTGCCAAAGCGATTATAGATGCTTCCTTGAGTTCCATAAATGTCCTTCCTATAATCCACCCCAGGCTGTCTGCTGGACACCAGTGACCATCCTCGATCAAGCCACTAATTGGACTCGTAGGACCTGTTTAGAACGTTAGCCTATGTCCATTCTGATTGGCCAGTGCCTACGTCATAACTAAGTATTTGCATGTGGGAACAGACTGATGTGCTTAACTAGGAAAGATAAATTATCCTCCCGGTTCCATGGGGAAGTGTTCATGTTTTAGGGATTATCTCCATGCTCCTGGCTATGAAACAGTCCCTTTGAGATTTCAATAAAATAATAATAATAATAATATATCTTTTTAGTCCCCCCTTTCCCTCCATTTGTTTTGTTTCATTTTTGCAAATTCCACTACCCCTCCCCTATAGTTGAGTGAGCTCACAATCCAAGCCTGGCACCTGAACACATTCAAACGTAATCTGGCTTCTTAAGAGGCTAATTAAAAGTAATCTCATGTTTTACTCTTTGGAATTTCCACGGGGAAACACATTCATTATGTTTAACATATCTTCTTTTCCAATCTCTTCACCTTTTCTTTCTCTCCCACTGTTTCATCCCAGCTGGCTACTGCTCCAGAGCTTCCTTCCGCCTCCACGGTCACATTAAAAAGAAAAGATTTTGTTCCCAACCAGAGCTCATCTCGCCTCCCTTTACCCTGTACCCTGAGAATCCCTCTTCCGTCTTTCCCCCAGTCTCTGTTTCCTTCCTCAAATCAAACCCCAAGCCTTGCTGGCCTCTTTGTTTTTATTTTGTTGCTTTTAATTTTGTTTTGTTTTATTTTCCCATAATTTACCTTGACTTTGAGAAACAGAGTAGTACCAGAAGCATCTCCGCCAACACAGAACTCTGCATAGCTGACTGGGAAGGAAGAGTTATGTCACCGAGTGTCATAAATTTAAGAGAATATTAATGTTATTGCCTCATCTGTCCCAGGCCCAAGCAGAGAACTGAAAACGTGCTTAAAACCTTACCATCAATTACAACATTTAGAAAGGTTTGAAATAGGTACAGAAGAGTTTCAAAGGGTTAATATAACCCATTGGCGGCAAGAAACAAATCTAAACTTAAATGAGGCTATTTTTATAATCTGCATGCTAGGTTTGAAAAATATGCATTTTTTTTCTATAAAAATACTAAATATATTTGATTATGAGATTCCTATAGAACTCCCAGTGAGGTCTCAATTGAAATTATGAGCCATATTACTTTTCTAAGGACAATTCTAATTCTGAAACGCATCAGACTCTGAGATGACAGACTGAGACCCAGAAGCTGAATTCTTTGCCTTTGAGTAATTGCTTGTAGACCTTCCAGACTTCATTCCTCCCTCTGCTCCCCACCTCTCCACATCAAAACTTCATCCTGGATCTTCCCATCTTCTTCTTTCTTTTTTTAGAGAACACAAGCCAACATTTTATTTGTTCATTTCTTGCATTTGACATATTCTTTGATAATACACTTGGCCTGAGGCTCTTTGCCATGGTCCTCCACTACTACACAGCTGCCACCAACCACTTTGTGGGGTTTCCCTTCTCTGTCACTTTCACAAAGTCCCACCTATTCCCCTAGTTTCTTTTTTTCATCAACCTTAATTAGGTCGATTTGGTGTTCAGCACAAAGGGCCTCCACCTTACATATACAGGCTCATCACAGTTGGATGCAAGCACAGAAAGATGGGCTTGGCACTTGTCTAAGGCTGTGGCAGCTTCATCCCACGTGGAAGGCCATCGTGAGTGAGGGCAGTCTTCAGCACCTCTTGTAAAGTAGTGTTAACCTCCATTACATCTCCAGCAGCAAGGCCTGCCTTGGCCATGTTGTGGGTTACGGGCGAAGCTGAACCTTGAACTCACCTGAGCCTCCACCTCTGCGCTACTTGACAGCAGCAGCGAAAGAGCAGGATCTTCCAATTTTTAAATGGTCCCTGTGTGGGCATTACCTCTCTCCCTTTTCTTCAGTAATGGATATACTTTTATTCATTGTTTGTCTGAAATTCCAATTTTACTGGGCACCCTGTCCTTTTATTTATAATCTGGCAACACTGATTCTTGAAAGGGGCTTTGCGGTGCCATGTTTCTGTGCCCTGGACTTGGTCCATGCCAAAATACTGTCAACTCACTGAACTCTGGTGAATACTCACCCCACACCAGGCTGTTGAAGCCACCATGCGACTTTCACAGCTGACATCAGTGGACATTTTTCATGCCCGGACTTTCCTAAAGTATTCAACACTGTTGACTTCTCCTTCCCTTAATTCACGTCCTCACATTCTCCAAAGTCTACTCCCATTGAACAAAGTTCCTTCCTGGATATCCTTCTGTGTCCTCTTTAAACCTATTGATCCTCAGGGAGCCATCCTTAATTCCCTTTCACTTTACCTGTTGTTTTTGTTTGACACTGGCCCATGATTTCAACAACCACAAGATGGTTGGCGTCAACTTGGTAGCTGCCTACCAGACTCTCCTGGGACTTTGTTATACACACTGTAGGCTGACTTAGGGATTCATTGGCTACACTTCTATTAATTACCTGATGCTTTGCATTTAGGGCTGTTCGGCACACCTACCCAGATACATCTGAATTTCATATAAATAATGGATCATTTTCTTAGTATAAGCATATAAAAATATTGCATGAGATGTACTTAAAAAATCATGTGTTGTTTATCTCAAATTCAAATCTTGCATGTAATGTGGCAAACCTTTCACACTGTGATATGTACTGTCCAACCAATAATATGGTTTCCTTTCTAAAAGTACTCATATTGGGTGGATGCAGCTGAAGACGTAGTATGAAGTACTGAAGTATAAAGTATAAAGACCTGAAATCCACATTCTATGCCAAAGCATTTGTAGTTCCTTGAATCTTTGTGCTCCTCTCTCTCTCTCTCTCCCCCCCTCTCTCTTTTTCTTCACCATCTTCCTTCTTTCTCTCCTTCATTTGCACACACTGCTTCCTAGGCAAGATGTTCTGCTCTCCCCCCTCCAACCCAACACCCTTCTCCATGAGCTTTCTCTTATTGTTTTTTAAGACACAACATGGGCATCATTTCTTCCAATGATCTGGGGTCAGATCACCCTAGATTGGGTTAGTTTAGAGCAACCCCTTCTCCAATACTCTAACTCCCAAACCCCAAAACTCCACCTGAGTTTTAGGACTTAGCACGTGATTTTAGTATTGATAATGCGTCAGTTGCCTTTGCCTATACGATCTGAGTGCGGGGCTGCTAGATGCCGTGTCTTCTAGTCTCCAGGGCCTGGTGGCAAGGGTGGAACAAAAGAGGAGGGCGAAAAAAATGCTACTAGAAAGAGCAGGGGGAAAGAAGAGGTGAAGAGAAGAAAAATGGATTTAGGGGGAAATGGGGAAGGAGAAATGGAGAGAGGGAAAGAAAGGAAAAGTGGAATAGAGAAAGGAAGAAAGGAGGGAAGAATAGAAGGAGAAAGAGGAAGAGGAAGGAGAAGAGCGGGAGGAAGAGGGAAGAGAAAGGAAGAACGGAAACAGAGGGAGAATGGAGGAAGGAACAGAGGGAGGAAGAGACGAAGGTAAAGGAGAAGAAAGCGGAGTGAACACACGCTTGATGCAGGTGACCCTTTCAGAAACAGCAAGAGCCTCTCAGCTTCGTGCTAGCATTAACTTCTCACCTCCCGGCCATCAGATTTCTTTCCAAATACCCTTTTTATGAGCTATGACTGTGCTCTAAGTCTTTCCTAAGACTAACTGTATTATTTCTGCCAGTTTGGCTGTGTTTCCCCCACACTTACTGTGAATTTTGATTAGTTAGGGAAACAGGCTTTATTCTAATAATAGCTAGGCTGATTTGTTCCTATCTCACTGTGTGATATTTTTCTTTCTTTTCCTTTAATTATTTTCTTATTTGGAAGGATAGCATGGGGAAAGAGGGAAAAAAAAAAAAGGGTTTGAAAGTGAGTTTTCTGTCAGGGATCACAGATTACAAGAACTTTACAAGCGTAGATGTTATGAGGAATAAATTAAACACTTTCCCAACTATTTGGTTCAGCTCTAACTCAACAGTAATTGATTTTCCAATGATTTGGTCAAGATGCCGGGAGCACCACTTTTATTGTCCAAGGAAAATAAACGGAAGGAAGATCTTTAGTAACTAACATTGTCACCATTTCAGTCAATGAATAGGACGTAACCCATTTCTAGGGGTCTGAAATTATTCATGTAATTAGTATCTAAGCTATCACAGCTTCAGTGGAATTTTCATCAGCTCTGGACCCAGCAATTCAAAATCACTCACTGACCTTGGGGTCCCGAATGTATCACTAGTATTTTTAGTGACTTCCACTGAAATCATAATGGAATTTCACAAATGGTCTCTTAAAGTGTTATAGCTAGAAGTGGTTTGACCTTCACAGGTAACTTACCTTGTCTGGGTTTCTCTTTATCTATCAAGTGAGAAAGTTGTACGAAATTATTTTTAAGGTCCTTCACACTTTAAAATTCTGAAAACTATACAGAGTAGAATATAAAGAACACGGGGGAAATGAGGTAATATATTATGAGTATATGTTGAACTATTGTTCAAGAACTTATAGATATTATACAGGGCATGAAAAAAAGTGGCGAAATCTATTGCCTTTTCCAATAACTATGGCATCTAATCTATTTCACTTAAAATCACCTCTACTAGGACACCGCAGAAGAAAACCAAATGATTTATCATTTTCGTGCCCACTTTCCTGATGACAGCCTGATAACTGTCACCTCCTTGCATAAGTATTCACTTCTGGAATCCCAACATCTTAGCAGTTGTCTATGTGAGACCAAAACAGAGCAGCCTTTCAGATCCTCCCGTATCAGTTTTCAAAACTACCGAAGATTCCGGCTTTGGTGACCCTGTAACCTTATAGAACAGATTGTCATTTATAGAACAACTCAATTGAAAAACTGTTTTCTACACTTAATTAAGGGAAGTTTCTTTTCAGTATTTTCAGGAAAAGATGCTCCTGAGGATACACGAAAGTTCACTGAAAGAAATCATTTTAGGATTAAATAGATTCAAAGAGCAGTTAGCTGCAGTTACCTTTACCATAAGACATAAATTTAAGGAAGAGTGGATTTCTCTTTAATGGAAAGAGACCAAGAATAACGTATGGGAAACAAATAAAGCCATAATAATTCACAGAATATTAATGGACCTGCCCAGAGAAAAGTTAATAATTTATTTCAGTGCTTGTATCCATTCCCAAGAGGACATTAAGATAGGCCTCAGGGGAGTCCTTAGATACTAATGTCAAGAACACATAGGAAAATGAATAGACAAGCATGCCCCTATGATTTGCTTAAATAATCCCGACCACACTGAATTATGCAACCATGTCACTCAGCATTCATACAGTCTAAATATGATTGTGCCTCAGGCCTTCTGTGGGATACCATTTTGAAATAATTTCATTTATTTCCTGTTAAAGACAAATGGATGTATTATATTTGCAGGAAAATGTTTTCTATGGTTTGAGTCCAAAGAATAGTCATCTTATTCCAAAGTTCCCTGACCTCCATTCTTTACGAGGGCAAAGTTCTATCTTGTTATATTAAAAATTATTCAGGAAAGATTCTCTATCTGTCTTCAGGGTGTTTGCAGGAACTTGAATCTGTTATGTGAAGATACCATCTTCCAAATCTACCCATCCCCCTTCCCCATTTCAAATCCCTGCTCCCCACCCACTGTGAGCGCTTGGAAGTGGTCTAGCTTAGATAGGGCTCTGGGGACCCTATTGATTACAGAACCTTCAGAATAGTCTCTGCTGGTGATACATCAACATTTTCTTTGTCTTCCCTGGACTCTGATGTAGCAGTCTGATAATTTTCTGTGAGGTATTATCATGCCTTCACGATGACTTGTTAAGTAAGAGCACCAAATTAAGGCTGGGGAAGTCTTATTTTGCCTAATTAAAATCTGAACGATACCCTAGCCCACTTTCGGAACGGGCCCTTGTCTGTGTCCCAAGATGCAACTAAGAGTGAATGCTGGATACATCAAATTTATTTTACTGTTAGCATGATCTCTTCAAGGAAAGACATGATGTGGACCAGGAAAATTTTACTTCATATTTTAACTGTAAAAATGTAGTGATTAATTATAATTTGGAAGATACTATATGGACCCTGCCTCAGCAGTTAGCGCAGTGCCTGGCATAGAGCGGAAGCTCAAAAAATGCTTCTTGGGTGAATGAATGGAAGAACTAAAGAATTAGTGCCTTAGGATAAAGGTTTGCAAGATGTATCCTTTTCCCTCAAGAAGCCCTCAAACGTAAGAGGTTTTGTGTAGTTGATTAGAAATATTTTTTATTCAAAAACCATAGTTAACTCTTAAAATGAAAGGAGATAATTTTGGATCTCTCTTGGATACAAATAACCAACTGGGCTACCTGAAGGTTATACACTATGGATTAATGTCCATTAAGAGCTGAGCTGAAGCCATGGTGCCAAGACCCAGCCAACGTGTCATTAAGCAGGTCACACAGTCCCCAAAGCCTCCACCCCCAATGTGATTGAATGCAGAAAATTTATGGAGTGTCATTAAATGTTCTCATACAATTCTGAAAAATAAATGTTTTTGGACAAAGCAGAAGTACAAACCATTTACCAGATTTCCCATTTCCCAGAAAAAACAGCTGAGTTGCTCCCTGAGTTAATGAATGGCCACTTTTTGAGATCAGCATTTAAGTAGGGAAATATTAATTTCTAAAAATTCACTAAGGGAATGGACTTGGATGATGAAAGCCAACACGCAACTACAAATCCTGCTATGATGAATAGATAAGTGACTTGGAAAATGAAATGTTTCTATCAACGTGCAACTTACCAATTGTTTTCAAAGGGAACACACATCCTATTTCGTTTCTGGGAAGTGTACCATGACAACAGAAAACACAAGCTTTCCTGTAGATCGATGCTGCAAGTCTGTAGACAGAGGACTAAAAATAACAGGGGCAGGGAAATCTAATTGTTTTATGCTCATATGAAAGCCAGCAAAATACGTTCTGCCTCATCCACTTTGCCCCTTAACAATGTTAACTCCAAAAGGAACATCATGTCAAAACTGAAGCCCTTACTGGGAAGCAAATGCTCCTGTGGGTAAAAACCTGTGTTCTAAGATGAGTTGTACCTGTGTTTGAAATTCTACATCTTAACTGAGGGAACTTGGACAAGCTTGATCCCATTTGAGTCCTACAACAGCAACTGGAAAAATATTAAACGATGTCTTCTCAGGACTGCGTGTGGTTGATGGAAAGTACTCAATTTATCTTGGCCAGCACTGCCTCATTCTGATAGGAAGTACAGATTTCTTACTTGCCAATTATATCCTTCAACATGTTTGGGAATCTTTTTTTGAAAATATGTGAAATAAATATTTCCGAACATGTAAAATAAATATTTCTGAATACTCACAGTTCACTTCTAGTTTTTTTCCATGTAACGAGTATTCAAATTTATTTTGTGAATGAGAAGCTTTTCTTCAACTCGTTGAAACTAAGTTCCTACCTTCTGCAGTTTACAGGTCTTCCTGTTAGACTTTTTCAGACAGCTTTATCCTTTATTTCTTTTTCTTGTTTTTGGAATTGGATGGGGAAGGGCTTGGGAAGGTAAGAATTTGTCTCATGTGAGACTCATCTCTGGTCACAATCTGCCCCGACATCGTCCTGGGTTCTGGAAAGTCACTGAAGCCTTTCTCATAGCAGCGAGGTGAATCCATGTCTCACCTGGCACATTTTTAAAGTAAAATAAGTCAGCAATTCGCAGTACCCTTTGCCCCACCTGTGGGGCACACACTCCATGCTCTGCTTCACCTTTGGTTAGACGTGTGTCTGTACCCATGCTATGCAAGAAGTTTAACAAAGAGCTCGCCAAAAGAAAAAACAATGCATATGTTTATTAGAAATTTGACTGATATCAAGGTGATTTAACAAACAACTTATAAACAATAACAAAATGGGGCTGGGCACAGTGTCTCATGCCTGTAATCCTGGCGCTTTGGGAAGGTGAGGTGGGAGAACTGCTTGGGCCCAAGGGGATTGAGATTGCCGTGAACTATGATAATGTCACTGTACTCCAGTCAGGGTGACAGAGTGAGACCTTATCTCAGATATTATAAGAATAATACAAGATGTAAAACTCTTTATTGTAAATTCTACTATGGTCACTTATGTCTCTTTTAGAATGATTTAAGTGATATTTGACAGACTTTTAAATCTATCTGTAGCCAATGTGTAATTGCAACCAATAAGCGTGTATAATCCCAGCATGCATAGTGGTTGGTATTTTCATTTACACTAATGAATAATATAAAAGAAAAACAATCACCAAGTGTGCCAGGACTTCACTTCTCCTCAGTGGTGTGACTGACTTTTTCTTGATGGGGATAGTTTGGGAATATTTGAGTATTCCCTCAATTTTTGGCTATTGATAATGTAACAACTACAGATAAAACACCAAGTTTGGCCTGCACTATTAACATTTTCTCAATTAACTACTATTAACATTTTCTCGGTTACTTTTTTTAAGTTGAACAACCAATAAATTAAGCCCTGATTTACTGTGCTTGCCAATTTCTTGATATAAACACTTCCATTGTGACTAATTTCAAGCACGACATAACGTCACCAAAAGATAAAGTTGGAAAGATGTATATATAGTATTTCTACCACACAACTCACTGGAAATAGTAACTTCAACAGCACAGATAATAACAAACACAGCAACGTAATTAAGAAGTGATGCACCTGGTATATTTATTATCTTTGTTTTTAATATAGTATAGCTTATTAATTATAAGTTTATATTACCTAATTGTTTTTTGTTTTTTTTTTTTTTTTTTTTTGCAGTTTTTGTTTTTTTGGCCGGGGCTGGGTTTGAACCCACCACCTCCGGCATATGAGGCCAGTGCCCTACTCACTGAGCCATAGGCGCCGCCCCAATATATTACCTAATCGTTACTAATGGAGTCCCAACACCTACCTGAAGAAACTCTCTGTACATTATCTGTTAAATACCATTTTTCTGATTCTGTAATTTTCTCTCTGTGAGTGAAGGACTTCTATGGTCATCCACGTGATTTCCCTCGGTCCTACTTTGAATCTTGATTTCCCCTTTTCCCTTTGTAAAGGAATGTTTCCCAACTAAAACTCTCATACTAACATCCTGCTAGAAAAATAGATGGATAAGACAACGTCCAATAGCGGTATGTGCTCTGCAGAAGGGTTTTGGAAATGATGGCATGATAAAGGTGACAGATGAGGGTGACTATTTAGAATATGCTGTCGGGGGAACTCTCTCTAAAGACCTGTCATTCAAGCTGGAACCTGATTGGCAAGCAGCAGCCGAGTATGTGAAGACAAGGAGGCGTTTTCAGGAACAGAGGACTGCCGAGGACCCAAGAGAGGACGCTCAGTTGTTCCTGGGGTACCTGAAGAACGGCAAATACTGGAGCAGGGAGAGATCAGAAAGAGCGCCTGGGTCACAGCCTGCAGCCACTGGCCACCATAAGGAGTTTGGACTTTACGTGTCATAGGAACCCCTGGGAGAGTTTTAAGCGACATAATTTGGTTTGCATGGTTAAATCTTCTCGTGCTTGTTTAGAGACTGTGTTAGGGGAAAGCAACAGTGGAAAGTTAGGTAGGACCCTCTTGTGTGAATTCCATCAAATGATAGTGACAGAGTAGGTTGTTCATTGTGGAGACAGAGAGGAGTGAAACAGTTAAACAGGCATGTTCCATACAAAACGGAGAAAAACTGCAGATAAGCTGAATGTGAGTTGAGAGGAAAGGGAAGGGATGAGAGAGATGCCCAGGTTTGCAGCACGGGCAATCCAGGGAACGCTGGTAGCATTTATTAAAATTTGGACACCCGCTGACCACTTGTGGTCAGAAGGGATTTCAATGGAGAAAACAAAACTTTGTTTTCACATTTGTTTGCCCAGCCCTAGATAATGCCAAGATGATGCCAAGTTGACAGTGGTAAATACCAGGTCCAACCAGATGAGACTGTCATTTGTGTAGACCAAAAAATACTGAATGCTGGCAATTTCATAGAGTTTAACTTAAAATGCACTTGAAGCCCAGTAGACAAGTTAAACATATATGATGCTGCTGTCCACATCACAAAGACTATGTTCCTACTAGGAGTTACACAATTTATAATTACAAAGTATCATGTGACTAAAGCTTATCATAATAGTGTTGGTAACACATTCACATAGAGTCGTGCACCGTGATAGAACCAATTAGATTAGGGAAATTCAACATCTATAAAGGGTTTCCTTTAATACTTTGCTTTGCTTTAAAGGCATTGCTCCACATTTATGAGGACCATTTTAGAATTCTCACGCCTCACTGGCAGCTAAGCACCGTGAAACGGGAGTCACCATGCAGTCATCTTTGCAAGTTTCATAAAAACTTTATTTTTTTTTTTTGTAGAGACAGAGTGCCACTTTCTCGCCCCTCGGTAGAGTGCCGTGGCATCACACAGCTCGCAGCAGGGCGGTGCCTGTGGCTCAGTGAGTAGGGCGCCGGCCCCATATACCAAGGGTGGCGGGTTCAAACCCAGCCCTGGCCGAACTGCAACAAAAAAATAGCCGGGCCTTGTGGCGGGCTCTGCTCCGAATTTATAGTGCTGATAACCTCATGCACCACTTGAAACATTTTCCTGAAGTTTTTAACTATTCTGTGTGGCTTTTATTTGCATTAACATTTCAAATGCATAAAAGTCAATTATCCTATATACTTTGTTAACTGCTGAAGCGATGGTGTGTCATTAATCTTGACGGTAAATAAACTTTTGACTTAGAAGATTCCCTGTGACGCTTTATTTCTTCCTGAGATAAATTACCCTCTCAGAGGAAAGGAGGAATATGTAATACTCCGATCGATTATACAATAGACTTTACTGGAACATAACATAATGCATAACGTAGCATATAAACCCAAGGTCCATTATTATTAATGTAATCATTAGTATTATTGCTCCAATTCATTCAACCAGTCATACGTCCTCTTGATTTTTCCTGTGCACTGGCTTCTCTAGCACATGCTCCTACCTCTCTCTCCCCTCGTCGTCCCTCTAGCAGAGCCCTCCATGCCTTGGTCACCAAAGCTGTCCTCTGAAGTTCCCTCCACCTTGGTCTTCCTTCTCTTTATAATCCCGCCTCGCTGATTTTAGGATCCCATAAGCATGCCTCACCACAGAGCTCTCTGCTGGTCAGACGTGGAATTACAACCCGCCTGCAAAGGCACGCATCCCGATTTATATCACACAAATGAAGAACATTATTTCACTCTCCACGTCCAGATCAGTGAGGAGAGGGCTGCTTTCTTTACCAGGAGGATGAAGTAAGTACTGTATTAGTAAAAACATTCCCAATCTGGAGACACGTTACACTGTGGGCATTTCTTGTGATACTTCTTAAAAGCAATAAATGTCTGAATGCACACAGGGAATATTTGGGAGTTGGGAGATAAATGAGAAACACTAATTTCCTCATAATGAAAGTAAGACCACTGAGTTTGAGAGTTTTCAGATTGCACTTTTCAATTTTATCTGGAACTAAACAGCAAAATATTCTTTCCTTTTTCTTTTTCATTTTATCTATTTTCATCTTTATTTCTTTTGGTCTTAGATTTCCATTTCCTTCTTTGGGGATCAGTGAGTAGTAAGACCTCTAGAGCTATAACTGTTTTCTTTTATAATAAAGATGAGTTTTACATTGTTCAAATGCAATTAAACAGACATTAAAAATAAGAATTATAAAACTACAGAAAACTAGGAGACTAGGGGTTGGTATGATATGGTGGGTACATCGCTGAACCGGAAGTCAGATCATTTGAGTTTCTGTCTCAGTCTCATTTGCTGATTTGCTTGTTTTTTGTAGGCTGGAGTGCAACGGTACAAACCCTGCTCCCTGCAGCCTGAACTACTGGTCTCAGGTGGTCCTCCGTGGCTGGGCCTGTCTTGGTCTTACGGGCAACTGGCTATCTGACTTTGAACTACCTCATTCATTTGTCTACTTTACAGCTCCTATCCGTAGAATAGGAGTGATCTTGAAGGTCTCGTCCAGCATCCTAAGTTTATAATCCTCCAATCTCTCACTTCCTGACTAGAAATAATTTTGTGATAGCAAGTTAGACAACACTAGCAGTGTTTTGTAAGTGTTTTCTCACAATCCTGACGTAAGAGCAAAGGAATGATATGCGATAAGGGTGCCTTTCTTAAAATTAGTAGTATCCACTACTGCTAATCCCCCTATTGCTAATTCTCACTATTAGCAATAGGGTATTTCTATCTCAGAAAATCTGTTTAGACTAATACCTCTTCTTTTTAGTAGTAAATGCAAACTTAGGCTGTTCTGATTATTCATTTTCTTACTTATGAAACAGAGTGATACCTTAAAGTCCTATTTTCCCTAAAACCAGACTCAGCTGTCTTCTTGTTTTCCTGTAGGCTTAATGGAATTTCAATAACTGTGTGACCTGAAGGTGACACACACAGTTGCTGTCGCCATTGGGTCAGCCACACAGATTTCTCCATCTGCACTGGCCTGGATAGACCTTCAGGCAGACTCATTGGTCCCTATGTCCCAGTGCTCACACCCTTGTGTAATCCCATGCCTTTGAGTGTGGGCAGGACCTGCAACTTTCCTCTAACCAGTAGAATATGGCAAAGAAAATGGAATGTCCCTCCATGCTTATGTTATGCTAGCAAAGGGGATGTGATGTGATTATGTTACACTTTATAAGAATCCATCTTGCTAGACGCTTGCTCTCCTAACTGGCTATAAAGAAGCAAGCTACCCTAAGTACTACAGCTACAAGGAAACATATGCTGTCACATCTCCTAAGTGAACTCGGAAGCAGACTCTCTCCCACTTAAGCTTCTAGACAAGAACTCAATACCGGTCAACACCTGGATGGCAAAATTGCAGAGGACCCAGTTAAGCTGCTGCTAGACTCCTGACCTACAGAAACTATGAAATGACAAATTTGTGGTAATTTGTTATATGGCAATAGAAACCAATAGAAAGACCAAAGCATATATTCCCTGTACTGCTGAAGAAAGCCACCTCCTCTCAAACCACTCTTCCCTCTGGAGGAAACCCACACCCAGTGACCCAGTGCAGAGATATAAGGCTCTGCCTGTGCCCCATCTCAGGACGTCCAACCAACTTCTCTCCCTCTGTCCAATGCTTCCTGGACCTTGCAGCACCGCCTGATATCTTTTACCCTTTTCTAGACTCTTAGGCATCAAAAGAGCCATAAAATTATCTAACATTCTGTAAGTCTATCTTCTTTTCATTACCTTCCAATGCAAAAGAGCCATGACTATAAAGTGCAGAAGCCCGAAACAAATATCAGTTACTATTATTAACAATATAATCTACCTCTAGTCCCCATGAACAAGTTCTCAAGGAGGGATAGACTTGCCTGAATTATTTGGTGAATATGAACACACTGTCTCAAAAAAGTCCCCCATTAAACTAGATAATATTTAAAAGTCAAGAAGCATCCAGGTAGCTTTTTAGAAGAACATATGTTAATACATATATTCATTACTACTATTGCTGCAAAAGCAAGTAAACAGGCTTTAGAAAAAAACAGACCCAGATTTAAATGGTGGTGATTAGTTACGGAAACTTAGGAAATTTGTAACCCTCTCTGAGACACAAATTTATCATTTGCAAAATGAGCATAATACTGGCCTCAGAGGGTTGTGAGAATTAAATAAGCTAAAATATGAAAAACGCCTAGCACAGGACTCAATGTCCAATAAGCATACAATCTTGATTTTTTTCTCTTTTAAAGAAATGAAGAGATAAATGAAAAACTCCAGAAAACGAACTCTGATCAATTTCTAGTTAACTCAAAGTTCAGAAGAAGCTGCAAGTCATCTGCTCCAGGCTTTTACTTTAGTGTCTTTTTAATAACCTCACAAATTACCATTTGGCTCACATTCTGCTTCTGCAATGGGTGAATCTTGGCATACTCATTTTTCCCAAAGTTGTTCTCATTCTTGATTCATAATTAGCAGCTGCCATACCAAATTACCACACAATTACAGCACCTGAGTCTTTCTTGGAGCGGGTTCAATTAAAATACTAGCTAGGACTGGGGAGAATTAATTTTCTTCACCTTGTTGGTCCAAATCAACAGTGTATTACTTGGCATCATGCAGGGATGATAGTTTCGAGTCCCGAGTATCCCATGAGTTTATCTATAATCCATATGACTTTATTATGTCAGTATTATGCTACTGAGTAGCCCAGAAGACTTTTAAAAAATGACAAATTGAGCAGCACTTGATGTTTGAACCTTCTGCATTAGATAATTTAATGATATCTAGATGATTTATATAGATAGTTGAAATAGAAGTAAAGACTAGCATATTTTGCAAAATGCAAAGCACACAAGAAGAGGCAAGAAGTAATCGGAAGTTAATCCAATATCAGCTCATTTCTTGAACAAGAGAACCCTTTCTTTTTTTTTAGGATATGAAGCACTTGTAGCAAACTAGTCCCTCTCCTTGATGTGCAATGGTGCGGTCTCTACTGCATGTTAATGAGGGAAAACGCCATAGGTTTACATGGTAACTAATCCCCTCCAGGTAAACAACAGCACCTTTGTAAAATTTATCAGCAGCAGCAAAAAAGATTAATGAATATCCTAGAAAATTCCTAGATTTGAATCCTCATACATATACAGGCAATGTAGTATGTGTATGTGCTTACATACATGTATTATGGGAGAGGGAACAGGTTCAGGAAATAAAATTGCAAGCGTCTATCAGTTTATTGATCAGGAATAGTGCTATAGTATTATTTGGAAATAGAGTTCCTAATGATTAATTATACTAATTATCTGTACAGTCTTAGAACATAACTGTATAAAGAAAAATCCCATAGGGTCAGGAAAAGCTGGCCCCCCAAAAATGCATGGTCTTTTCTTCAAATGAATCTTCAGTGCGAGGCAAACATGTGACGTTATAAATGCCATTGTTCTGGTTGAAAGTGGGTTTAATGCAGTTGGAAAACATGAGCGAGAATTTGGGGCTATGAAAAAAGATCTGCACACATGTACATACATATATATACTTATATATTTCATATTGTTTTTTCTTTCTGGAACTCTTGCAAGATTTTATCTGTTGCAATAGACTTTCAAGAGTTCCAAAAAGAATAGAAAGGATAAAAGAGAAAGGAAGAAAGGCACTGATGGCTGCACATTTTCCAGAATTAGGGAAAGACATGAGTTCTCATATCAGAAGGGGAAAAAATAATAATAAAACCAAAGCAAACAAACTACCATGAACACCAGAATCAGGTCAATAAATGGAAATTTAGACACATTAAAATGAAGTTACAACACATACATATGAAAGATAAAGATGTCAAAAGGTAACAGGGAAAAGCACAGCAGGTGTATACAATGGAAAATATAACATACACATAAAAATAACATGTTCATGGATCGGGGAGCTCAATTTCAAAAGACTATCAATTATTGCCAAATTAATCTATAAGTTCAATGATACTTCACTAAGTAGCTCAACAGATATTCCTTGAAATTTTTAAAATGATCCTAAGTCATCTAGAAAAGGTCAAGAACATTTAAATCAGTTCTAAAGATGATAAATAAGATATGTGGGGTTTTACCCTTCTAGATATCAAGATTATAATGCTGGCATCACTGAAACAGCGGCAGACCACGTATCAAAAGTGGCCATGGAAATAAAGTTCTACATTTATCAAAACATGACCTATCAAAGAATGTCAGGTGGATTAATGGTCTGAATAGAAAAAGCAAAACTTTAAACTTTTTACAAGATTCTATAGGATGGACAGAATAACTTTATGAACATGTGGTAAAGGAAGAATTTTTAAAAGAAGGCATGAAGGGCAGAAACCATAAAGAAATCGGTCAGTACATTTTTTTTCACAATACAAATTAAGATATAATAAATTTTTTTTTTTTTTTTTTGAGACAGAGCCTCAAGCCGTCACCCTGGGTAGAGTGCAGTGGCATTACAGCTCACAGCAACCTCTAATTCCTGGGCTCAAGGGAGTCTCCTGCCTCTGCCTCCCAAGTAGCTGGGATTATGGCGCCCGCCACAACGCCTGGCCATTTTTTGGTTGCAGCCGTCATTGTTGTTTGGCAGGCTCAGTCTGGATTCGAACCCGCCAGCTCAGGTGTACGTGGCTGGCGCCTTAGCCCATTGAGCCACAGGCGCCGAGCCGATATAATAAAAATTTAAAACATAATAAAACATTTGTCTCCATGGTTAGACTTAAAAGAGCAGCTCCAGATTGGGGGGAAAAAGTATTGGCAACAAACATAATCAGCAAAACGTCAACATACCAAACATGTAAAGAAGCCTCATATTACAACTAGAAGAAGGCAATAATCTATTAGGGAAAAATATGAGCCAAGCACAAGAAGGGCGATTCACAGAAAGAAACTCAATGGACAGTAAACGGACGAGATACTCATTCTTCCTAGAAATCAGGGAAATGCATGTTGAAGCAGCAAAGAGATGTTATTTTATACTCAATGAACTATAAAAATTAGTCTGAAGATAGCATCACTTTGGTTGCAGAAAACCATGAACCCATCCTGGGGGAATGTAAACAAGCTCAACTTTGGAGAATAATTTGGCTTTTATGACCACGTTCTAGATGCACCCACTCGAACAGCCTCAAGGTCACTTCCAGTTCTACACCTGGCCTAGTGCATTCCTTGGAAACATGTGCAAAGATGTTCTCTGCAATGCGGCTTGTCATAGATGAGTAAGTGGAGGGCACTTTGATATTTTTCCATTGAGATGAAATGAATTGATTAAATGTGACATATTCATAATATGGAATTGCATTGAGTAATTAAGATGAATGAACTAGGATCTATATGCATCAACATGAAAATCAAAGATAAAATGTCACATGAGAAAACAAGATAGTCAATAGTTACAGTAAAATATACATTTATGAAAATGTTCACAAACATGCAATTAATATAAGATATTCTTTAAAGCAGTTTTCTACATATGTAGCAAAGTATAAAAGCAGATAGGATTCAGATACATTAAATAAATGACAGCAGTTATGTTTAGGCAAAGAACAGGGAAGATGTTTGGGGGACTATAAAAAGGGATTTCAACTTTCCCTATTTTTTTAATTAGTTGATATTAATTCTATGTGCTTTAAAAAAATACTATATTAATTTCTGAAAATTAATGATAATACAAGAACCAAAGGAAACTCTTAGTCATCTCTCTACTTAAACTTCAAGAATAGGAGAAAAAGTATCCAATGTACTCAGCCCTACTATGAAACTAATTTATAGCTTTCCTGTGAAGGCTATAACCCAAGCACAAGAATATGAGGAAAGTGGCAAGGGAGGGCTGGGGAGAGGGGAGGATGGGTGGAGGAAGGGTAATTGGTGGAACCACACCTGTCGTGCATCTTACAAGGGTACAGGTGGAACTTACTAAATGCATAATATAAATGTCTGAACACAATAACTAAGAAAATGCCATGAAGGCTATGTTAACCAGTTCGATGAAAATATTTCAAATTGTATATAAAACTAGCACATTGTACCCCATGATTGCATTAATGTACACAGGTATGATTTAATTAAAAAAAAAAACTGCATTTGAAACATGCAAAATTTTCTTATAATTTCAGAGGTTTCATAAATCTCACCCCAAGGTCATTTGTAGATTTTTCTTACTAAAGTACTATTGGCGGTCTTTAGCCAACAATTATTAAACTGTTTTCAGCAGAATTTTGCAAACCAAAATATAATCTAACATTGTAAAACATGGAAAAGCTAACTTGTCCTGGATAGAGCATTTCTGGGTAAATTGTTTTCACTCTGACATGAAAAGTTACCTTTGAGACCTATAAGAGGACAGTAGGGCTGCAAATGAAAACCTCCACAGGAATATCTCACACTGAAAGGCAAGCGGGATAAGGAGCCCAGACAATCACCAAACCACCCTTCGCTGCTCAGGTTTCCAGCATTAACAAGCTGGACAGTGAGATCAAATGAAGGAAAACAAAGTACCAGTGCTTTTTTCATTTGCTTTGTTTTGTTTTCAGTTACTTAAGAACAATAAAAAAGCACTGAGAATTTAAAACATGACTTAGTCATTGATAACTCAACCAGATGACCTCTACATGAAGTCATCAGCAAGCATTTACTGAATGTGCACTTGTACACTCTTACATTATATACGCAACAAAAATCTTTGCTGTATCTACAGCAAAAACTTAAGGCAATAAGGTCATAGTGGGTTTCATTTGCTTTTGCCTGCAAGGAGTTCAGAGCCTAACTTCATAAAAAATATAATAAATTATGTGAAGTATCTTGGTTATCAGCCTATATTATTATATGCTTTGTTTGGTTTTTGTTTTGCTCTGCTTTTGGCCTATGTGCTGGTTTTCCATCTGTAGTTAAAGTTTCAGAAAATGAAGTCTTGGTTTTCTTTTTTTTTTATTGTCTTATTAAATCATAGCTGTGTACAATAGTGCAATCAAGGGGTACAATGTGCTGGTTTCTGAACTATTTTCATCAAACTGATTAACATAGCCTTCCTGGCATTTTCTCAGTTATGATATGAAGACATTT